>CAIGRL010223147.1:0-11864 GCA_903798325.1 Fraxinus xanthoxyloides
ATTATAGTTGTTGAATAAAATCTTCAATTCCTCTGTAAAATTAAATTCTTGTCTTCGTATTCATCATATTGCTTTGATCAATACTTCATATCGTGTCGTATAACCTCATCCATCCCCAACATGTATGTTAGGTGAATTTTGAAGAAGTAACAGGTGGCTCTGTGAATTATAGTTGTGCCTTCACGATCACTTTATCTTTTATATTACAATACATGCGGATTTTGGAGAATTAGCTTGTGACTTTTTAATGTATAAGTGTGACCTCTATTGCAATATGTGTATGATGGATTAACAAATTGTAACTTTCATGATTTCTGTGATAAAATATGTTTCTGTAAAGTGGGGAATTAGATTTTTTTTAGTACCATTCATGAATCAAAATTGTAAAACCTAATCTATATGAGTTGTATCATGTTATTTGAGTTAGTTTGATCCAACTAAATACGACATTGACATGTAAAAATCTTGTACTGTGACTTAAATTGTCATTGTTAAAAATTTGGGTGTGATTCGAATTCTTTGAAAAATTCTAATTGAAATGTGCGTCAAAGAGAATTCAGTTTGAAATGCTATTGGAGTCTTATATCAAGTTGAGTTTTTATTTTGGAAGCCCATTGTGAGTTGAAAATTAGTATTAGACTTGAAGAAGAGTTTTGGATGGAGAAAATAATTTGATAAAAAAATCCTGGATAGAACACCCGGCACGTCGCGCACCTCACCTATTTTCGGGTTTTCTGCGTCATTCTCTTCTACTTCGTTTTGGACTCGATTTTTTGGCATCCCACTTCATCAACAACTCTACTAAGAGGGTTTGGACGTCCCCTACATGTTTTCTATAAATATTATGCTCTTTTATACAATTTCATAAGTGTAAGAAAATAGATTACTAGAATTGTTAGATCCATTGTAATTTTCTCTCTTCTCCATTATTCTTGAGTCAATAAAATCTCTTAATTTCTCTGTCATATTCTTGACTTTATTATTTTTTCTTTGATCATATACTTTATTATTATTTTGCATATAACTTCAACATCTCAATCTGGTAGTTTGTTTCACAACAAGTGGTATTAGAACCTAGGTTCAGCAATTCTGCAAGAGCGTAGGGTTTGATTTGCTTGAGATTTTTTGTTCATGATGACTTCCATGAAGTATAACATTTCGCTTTTGGATCGGAACACCAGATTTTCCTATGGCAGGTTAAGATGCGTGCAGTACTAGTACAACTGGATTTAGATGATGTGTTGTTGAGAATTGACAATATGTCAGCAACTTTGACTGTGGAGGAGAAATTATGGAAGGATAAGGATAAGAAGGCAGTTTCTCACATTCATCTAAATCTATGAAATACATTCTTCAGAACGTTTTGAAGGAGAATTCATCAGCTGCTTTATGGTTAAAATTGGAGCAATTGTGCATGACTAAAAGTCTGACAAGCAAATTGAACATCAAGCAGCGTTTATACTCTTATCGAATGACAGAAGGAGGATCATTGGAAGATCACCTAACTGTATTTAAAGAGATCGTCACTGATTTGGAACTTTTGAAGTAGAGTATGATTAAGAAGATTTGACCTTGATCCTATTGTATTCTTTGCCCTCTTCATTTTCTTCATTTAGAGACATAATCTTGTACATTCGTGATACTCTCACCATGGAGGAGGTGTATGATACTTTATATTCAAAAGAGAATATGAAGCATTTAGTTTCTAAAGTCAGATGGAGAATGCCCAGTGCTCGTGGTAGTTTTGGAAGGGGCAGATCGAAGTCTAATTTCAGTAATCAAATTTGTAATTACTGCAAAAAGAAGGGGCACTTGAAGGAGGATTGCTAGAAATTACAAAATAAAGAAAGGATGGCTGCAAATAGATATTAAGATACTGCAGGCGAAGCAGACCTCGCAGCGAATGTTGTAAGTGATGGAAATCTCTTAGCTATTTTTGACATTGAGTCTAAACCAGAAGATGATTGGATTCTTGATTCAAGATGTGTGCTTCATATGTGTCATAATAAGGACTTGTTTACTACATATGAAACTGTTTCCAAAGGAGTTTGGTTATGAGAAACAACGCATCTTGTCGAGTTGCTGGAATTGGTACAGTCAGATTGAAACCTTTAGATATGACTATTAGAACATTTGGCCAGATTCGACATGTTCCGGATTTGAAGAAAAATCTCATCTCGTTGTCTATCCTTAATTCAATGGGTTATGAGTCCTTTGGTGGATGTGGAGTTTTGAAGGTTTGTAAGGGTTCCCAAGTTGTATTGGAGGGACGGAAAAGTTCTCAATTATACATCTTGCAGAGTTGTGCAGGATCTAGAAGAGTCAATCAACAAAGGTTCGGTACCGCGGTGGACATTCGGTTTGGTACAATACCTTTAGGAGCTCGTAAAGAGTCGAATTTGAAGAATATTACTCAGTGGAGTTTAGAAGAGATGGATAATGCTGATTTGCCACCATCACCTACGGTGTCATTGTATTTAATTGCTAGAGACGGACTCGGTGGAAAATGGTATGTGAATATTGATTTTGTTGAGCATGCTTTAAGTAGAGTAGAATGTGTACAATTTAGCAAGGGAACTTTTTTAAAAGTATTTGAGTTTGATTCTGCTTTAGGGTGTGTTCCAACCCAATTTGGTAAATTATAAAATCATTATGGTTTTTTTTTTTTGGAGGGAAAATCTGAAATAATTCTATAAGAGTAGTGTTTGGATTCATTGGAAGATGTGGAGTATTTTGTTTTGTTGGAGAAATTAATTTTTTGGTATTCTACTTCATCAACAACTTTACTAAGAGGGTTTTGACGTCCCCTACATATTTTCTATAAATATTAGATTCTTCTATACAATTTCATAAGTGTGAGAAAATAGATTAATAGAATTATATGATCCATTGTGATTTTCTTTTCTCTGTTATTTTCGGGTCAATAAAATCTCTTAATTCTTCTGACATATTTTTGTCTTTATTATTCTTTACTTGATCATATATTTCATTATTATTTGTCATATATCTTCAATATCTCAATCCGGTGATTTGTTTCACAACAGTCATCTACTTTTGTGACCATTTTTTTAGGAATGGAAGATGTTCATGTACTCATGTGCTATAGTGCTAAATGGGATGAACAACGAAGTTATGTTGATTTTTCTATAACTAAGAATAATCATCTCGACAAACTACACTTAAATAGTGTGGTGGACAATATCGGTAATGTGACAATCTATTATCCTTAAAAAAATTCTCTCTTAAATTTTGAATTATCCAATTTCATTATTCAACATGGACTGTCACATCACCGATATTACATCATCATAATAATAAATATCATATGGTTTCAAAAATTATGGCTCCACAAAAGACTACGTGATTCGTGATCACAAAATAACTAATTTACAAAACCCACTAGAAATCATCATTCAAGTTGAGTGTATTGTATCCAACATCTAGGCCTTTGAAGCAGTGTATCATCAATGGTGCTGAGCCTTGAGGGGGACCTTTAACAACGTGAACGTGAAGTTTTTTACTCTAGAAACAAACGCGTTTCTTTGACAAACGCGTTTTCTTTGGCATAATTCGTGTTATTCACTAAAAAATGTTGTGTAATGTACTAATGACAAACTGAACGAGTATCATCTTCTGCATCAGAGCGATAATTTTGCTGACCAAAAGATCAACTTGAGTGAGCAATAATCGTACAAGTCAAGCTCTGTTTTGTGCCAGATGTTGGCTTGTGTTATGATCAATAATCTTATTATGGGAATCACAAAATTTATAGATAGTATTTTGATTTAAAAAAAAAAAAAAATGGGTCACATATCGGCTCATCCTGCCACAATAAGGTCTGTACTGGGCCGTTAGCTCGACCTGTTTGACACCACAGCGAAAATCTAGCACACTGGAGGTAACAAAACTGAATGTACATGGCTTTCATTTCTTTTTACAGGATGAATACATGCAGTTCATAGTTACAGTCTATATTTCTCATTTTAAGCTTAGAAAATTAATGGCACTGAAAAAAGAACATGTATACAGAAGAAAGAAACAAAACTGACTGTTATCTTGGGCCAGAGAGTTCCATTGCCTCAACCACAAGAGATGATTCTTCAATGAAATCGGAATATTTCTGAGGATTTTCGTAAGCAGGATACCTTGGAGTGTCGACTGTCTGGGATGAATCCCATTTCTCGACTAGGCCATCGCCTTCAAACATCCGTAAAACTTCCGACATTTTAGGACGGCGCGTCGGATTGAATTGTGTACAAAGGAGTGCAACTTGAACAATTTCTTCGAGTTCAACTTTGTCGAAATTGTTCTTTAAATCTTTGTCCACCATAAGATTCAGCTTACCATCTTTATGGAGCTTCTTCACCTGGGAAAATGGTACATGTCATGGATTAAACCTTAATCATTAATTCTGAGAGCAATAATAAGCAAACAAAAACAAGAAAACGCAAAGGATCACATAGATATATATATATATATATATATATATTGTTAATCTTAATGTAATAGCTACATCCACTCGCAGCTGCAGATTTTACTAAAAACTCGAGAGAAGAAGTTTACAATAGAGATCTCACACCTCTCTCAGCTTGTGTATCCCCCTCGATATTAGAAACAGTGCAACCTTATATCCTTTATATAATTGAGAAACTAGGATAAGTAAATAGGGTAATTAGGCTTACACAATATACATGCAGCGTGTTGAAGTTATCAATCTACTAAATGACAATATGATTTGAAAAAAAAAAAGTGGATTGTTGTTGGACAATGGAAGAGATGGTACAACGGTAATGTGCATATGCGTTATGCCAAGAAAACAGATATGTATATGAATTTTGAGAAATTGCAATACTGTGTGAAGTTTACCGAAGTTCTTAATATACATCAAATAACAATACAATACCGCAAAGTCTTGTACAAAATTGCAGTAAATATCAACATTGCCATAATAGGTGCCATAAGGTAATATATAATTGGCACCATAAAAAATGTTCACATTGCAAACAAAAATGTTTATGTGTGTGTGGAGAGAGAGAGACTTACCCGATCAAGCATTACCCCTTTCTGGTTGGTACCCCGGCCAAAATCCACAGCCTTCTGTCCCGTGATGAGCTCAAGAAGTAAGATTCCAAACCCAAACACATCGGTTTTCTCTGATGATTGACCTGTTGACAGATACTCAGGAGCAATGTGGCCAACAGTTCCACGAACAGCTGTTGTAACATGAGAATCCCGGTGATCCAAGAGCTTTGCCAATCCAAAATCCCCAACTACTGCCTCAAAGTCTTCGTCCAACAGAATGTTGGCTGCTTTGACATCACGATGGATAATTTTTGGGTCACATTGTTCATGCAAATACACCAGCCCCCTTGCAGTTCCTAAAGCTATTCTTCTTCGCCTCGACCAGTCTAATACTGGCCGTCCATGTACATGATCTGGAAAGAAATACAATATACGACATCCATCAGACCTGGTACAGATACCCCGTTTTGTGAAGTTACCTACTCGGTAGTATTGGACACTACTAAGGAAGAAAAGGAAGTTAAAAGTCTTGGTTAGTGTATTTACCAATCGTGTCCACTATTGTCCAGACTGCCAAACATGGATTGCATGGTTTGAGACTAGATTAAAAAAAAACAAAAGCACATATACAAACTGCCAAACCTTTCAATCTAGATGCCACGCTCCCATTTGGCATATACGGGTAGACTAGAAGGCGCTCGTTTTCGGTTGAGCAAAAACCCCAAAGGCGGAGGAGGTTCCGATGGACGGCCAGACTAATTGTCTCTACTTCTGTCTGAAACTGAATTTCACCGCCAACAGCATTATAGTCTTTCAATCTTTTGACAGCAACCACAGTCCCATCACTTAAGCTGCCCTTGTACACAATCCCGAACCCTCCCTTTCCCAAAATATTCTTTGAACTGAAATGGTCGGTTGCAGCTCGGAGTTCCTTAAAAGTATACCTTCTTAAATGACCTAAGCATACCTCTAAATCATATTGATCTGCCAATCAAAACGGCATTGGTTAAAAGGCCAAATAAAGAAGGAGAAAGTGAAGGATAACACTATGTCTAACAAACCAAGGGAAGAGCAAAGAGCTAGGCTCACATATAAAGATATATAATATACGAAGAGCAAAACTAAATTATGATAATTATTCTGCTGTTGATTTTAGGAAAGGCGTGCATATTTATCATAGTATACAATTATTTATAAACTGGTCAAACTTCATTTTTTATCCACACATTCTGTAGGACTTACAACTTTTATCTACTTTTTAACACACATTCATTGGAACCCACAACTTATAAGCACTTACAAGCTTTGACAAACATGAACTAATCATAGCTAATAGCTATTTTATTTAAAAGATCCCTTCTAATATTCACATGTAGAACCTTCTTATTTTATAGTAAATTAGTTTTTGTAACCAATTCTATACTAGGATTCTTAAAGTACGCTATAGTATTGTATTGTAAAGCATATAGCTATATGGAGTTGAGAAAAATATGAATATATATCATAAAAAGCTCATCCAAATAGTACATAGAAACGTAATGAATTACCATTAACATCAAAGAAAATCTGCTGATTGTGTCTATATCGCCCCCAGACAAGCAACCCAATAACAACTATGACTATTAAAGCTGCACTGAAGCTTGAACCAAAAGCGACGGCAACATGATGACTTCTGACTCCAGATTCTGATTGACCTAGAAATCAAATATAAATATAAAACATGCTACTCTTAATACATAAAATAGCAATGGGGAAGGACTTTTCCTTTTTCTTACTACTTCTTCGTGTGTAAGAACTCACCAACATCGGAGGATTAAATACATACCTTTCATTGTATCTGGAGGGAAGGACAACGGTTCTGGATAGACGGACGAACAATTGTTTTCAGAACTCTGCCCGCAAATCAACGGATTGCCAACTATTCTGAAAGTCGTGTAAAGCGATGTGATTACTTTAAATTAGTATGTAACTTATTCCACGTGACTAGCATACAAATTGGTATAGATAGAGTATCTTACTTGAATGTTCTAGCAGAAACTTTTGGCAAGGGACCACTCACGTTATTGAAAGATAGGTCCCTGCGATCAAGAAATGATTGTCATTATTTAACACAAACATTAAAGAAACAAACTTATTTTCTTCCCTAGACAATTCAACACCAGTTTGAGTAACAGGTAGAACCAAGAAACGCGTGAAAGCATACACCAGAGAGAGGCTTTCAAGTTTGGCTAGAGAGTCGGGAATTAATCCGGTAAAGCTGTTGTTGTTGAGGCGCCTGTCTTGCACAAAAAACAATTACACGAGCCAATCCAAAGTCAATGGAAATATCCAATTGCAAAATCTTTAGATAGTCAAGATTGGGAAAATCCGTATAACTCACAGGTAATTCAAATTCTTCAGGTCCCCGAGAGAACTCGGAAGTTCACCCTTAAAATTATTGTTGGAGAGATCAAGTGTCTGAAGTTTCTGTAACTTCCCAATCGCAGCAGGAATAGGACCCCAGATGTCATTGTTTTGCAGCAACCTACAGAGGCATGTGAAAACCTTAATCATAACATCACGGCTTCTGCATTAGCCATCAAAGGACGACACATTTAAGACTGGGAGTTATTTATCTTCAAGCTCAATATTTTGTTTCAGGGGATGATTCACATACAGCTATTACGTATAAGCCCCAATCCCAATCACATGGGAGAAATAATGAGCTAAATGAATGACAGAAAAAACACCTATACTTATAATAGTTCGCCCTCAATGGGAAGCTACTTCCTTGCAAGATTTTCTTCACACCTCTTTGTCTTATCTCACATAGAAATACGAACTACCCCCTCCCCACCCCCACCCCCACCCCAAAGCTAGAGGGGCCTACTGCTATCCTGCAACGCCATAAGAGCTTGTCGCAGTTGAGGAGATAGGTGAAAGTATGTAAAGCTCCACATAGTCCAACTACGATGCAATAAAGGAGCATAAACACCGCATATAATCAAAGCTGGAAAACAATGACATTAGAAAACTTACACTGACTGCAAGTTAGTGAGGTTCCCAACTCCAGGCGATAAGGTTCCGGACAAACTCAGACTAGGTAATCCTCTAACAACGATGAAGACCAACAAGAAATTGTATATAATGAGCACATATTGTTCAAGAATAAAGAGTTACAACAATCAATTCTCTAAAAATAAATAGAATGGTAGACCAACTTACAAAGCCGAAACATATCCATCTGGGGAACAAGTAACCATCCTCCAACTACAAGGATCTACAGAATTAGCATCCCAATTTTCCAAAACTTCGTGTGGATCATGTAAATCATTCTTTATAGCCATCAAAGCTACAACTGTATCAAGTAAAAGAAAAAGAATTCAATCATCAAAATTAGAGATACATATCATCCAAAAAATTAAAAAAAATATAGAGGTATTGAGGCCACAGGCCCACAGTATTTCTAACTCCAAAAACAAAAGGAGGGAAAATGGATTCTTGACCAATTTTACTACAATCAAATTTAGAACTAAATAAATCAAATCAAAAGAGAAACACAAAGAAAGCACTTTACCTTCATAGTTGATACCAGAAGGAGATAGTGTTGAATAAGAACCATCTATCAATGACAAAACCAGCAATCCCACTTTCCACAGCAGAGATTTGTTACTTTCCATACTCAGATAATAGTCACTCCAAATTAACTTTGCAAAATCTTGGCTTCCTCCAAAGAATAAGCCATTCTCACATGAATTAACTGCCTCCACATTTTCTGATTACCCTATAAAGAAATCTTAGTTTTCTCCAAAAGAAGCTCAAAGTTCTAGTTTTGAGCTCAAAGACTACACAAATTTGAGATAAAAACAGAGCCCAGATGATAAAGTTGCAGTCTTGCACAATTACACAGAGACTTGCACTAAATGGGCAGGAGAAAATCCAAGAAAATGAAGGGAAATTTCTAGAGAAAGAACGGAAAACTGAGCCTGAAATTCTCTTACTTTGAGATCTGGGATTGTAAATGATCCCCCACAAAATTCTATTTGCCCGTATGCAAATGATTTTTAGCTTCTTCACACCATAATCGTTCAAGATTAGCTTCAAAATCTTTATCCAGTTGTAATTCAAGTATGTTACTACTGTACTGTGCTATTTACCAGAAAAATACAAACTACAAAAGTCCAAAACAAAAGGCCAGACCTTCACAGATGCGTATGTGGACACTGTGAAACGAATAAAATAATTCGAACAAAAAGACAGTCTCAAATGTGCAAATCTTTTGATTTAGGTCAACAAAATGGAAATTAAAAGCTATTTATTCAGTGATTTGGACTGAAGGGATGCGTGGGATTGATTAGATAGAACAATGAGATTGTCTTAAAAGCAAAAAGCAAACGAAAATTTTGCAGATATGGCAGGTCACATGCTTGGCTTGTCCTAGTCTCTGTTGGCCTTTCAACTTTTTTTAATTTTTTCTTGCAGTTTTAAAATGATTTTGTTATCTTATGTTTAGGCAGGTATGGCTCACCATGCTATAGTACGCCTTTTATTTGTTACTTATTAATCTTTTATTCTTTATCAAAATCTTGATTAGGTCCTTCAACTTTACTTTGTTATGATTGAGTTACTAAACTTTAATTTGAAAGTTTCACCATTGTATCTACTTCTGTTAAGTAGATGTTATTTACTAGCTTGACAACTAAACAATAGCACTGAACACATGGTTGTGACAATGATGCCAACTCACCAAAATTTCACGTCATGAAAGTGACACGATGGTGGTGCTAGAGATGGAACTAAATAAATGATGAATGTGATTGTTTTTTTTTTTTTTCCTTCTATCAAATTAAAGGGTAAGTCTGTAGTTTCTAATGCAAATTTAACAATAATTTGTATAGTATCATGTTAATGGAACCATAACACTAACAACTAAAAAGTTTTACACATATCAGTTAAGAAAATGAAGATTGAAAATAGAAGGTTAGTGGGCCCAAGGATATAATGAAGGTGGAATTTTTCTTTTATCTTTATTTTCGTGTTTAATTTTCTATTTTTTTTCTTAAGGTAGAGAGGATTCATGATTCATCTTTTCTCGCCATTTAACAATTATTTTGAATTATATGCACTACAGGCATTAAGATTGAAATATTAGAGAAATGTTATAAAAATAAAGATTGAATACATATATACAGAAGATAGAGATGGCCTATGATTGGCTTATGTTTACAAAAAAATAAGTCAGCTTTTTATTCGTACATTTCAACATATTTACAAATGTTATCCAATCAATAATTACTCAATTCTATTTATTTATTATTTACATTATTAATAAATACGTTCCAAACTTGTTTTAAGGCGATTATTGCATTTTATAAATAATACTACGATGAGTCAAAATAGCCAAAAAAAAACGTTATTCATGTTTATTAACTTATTGTGCAATAATGTATTGTTAAGACAAGTTGGTGTGGTGATTAGGTAAATAGTAGACAGTAGAGGGGTAAACAAGAAATAATATTTAGAATTCCCATGAAACACTCTAAAATGCGCATGTGGTGCTGCTAGGTTGTATTTTTACCATATTCTTTTCTTGGACACCGTGACCGTGTGTCTTGTGTGTACTGTTTTTGTGGTAGAGGGAAAGTCTCTAAAATGCCCTCATGCCCTATACAATATATCGAATAAAATTTTATTTAAGTATTTGTACTCCACCCAACTAAAAAGATATAAGTAGAGCTCTATATATGTCTTTGATGGGAATTGATGCTATTATGAGCATATTTGGCCAAGTCTAAAATTCAATTAAAATTAAAAATATAGTCGTTATTGGGTTTCACCAGTATAATAAAAGTCAACAATAAAACATAATTTTTCAATTTTAATCCGATTTTAATCTCTACCGAACACGCCCTCTAGTTGCTTCTACTATAGAAAATGACTTCAAAATTAATCCGTTTCAATTTCAAGTAATTTTTTATACTCGTGAGTATCAAACTAGATATACCGATTTAATTAAAATCAGTGGAAAAGTCTCTAAAATGCCCTCATGCCCTTATTTAGTTTTTGCTCACTACTTCGACAATTTGGCTTTGACCTTTTCCATGTTGATGTTTAGGCTCATTTTTAAAATAATAACTGTAAAACTTGAGACTTAAGAATATAAAAAGTAAAATGTAGCAAGTTACAGAATGAATGAATTTTATAGTTAGAGGACATTTATGACAAATCACCCAATCTAAGAACAACTATGAAGAAACAAGTCCATAATAATTTTATATTTTAATGCCTTAATGTGCTCAATTGTGAACACACAAACCCAAGGGTATTTTTGTCGCATTGGAAAAGCTGAATATTCTCTAGCACCAACGTACTCATAACTGATTTAATTCTTTATTTAAACATTTATTAATCTTTTTATATTTATTTTTAATTCCATTAAAAACAGAAATTCCAATTGCTATCCCCGATAATACTTTCATATTCAAAAGGTATTTTCTAGGCATTGGAAAATGTAAAGTAGATTAAAAAAAAAAAAAATCATTTGAGGCCCTCAGCTTTTTATACTGAAAAAAAGCTCCACTATATGAACATTTTTTTTTTAATATCCAGGTGTCCTAAAACTACTACCATAAAAAGAGACAAGTCGGAAGTCAGTATATAGTTAACTAATAGTCGAAAACATTAACTAGTTCTCATGTCTGACAGTTCCTCTACGAGTTAATATTTACAACAAATGAATGACACTTCTAAATATCATTAATTTTTCTCTCAGTTTCACTTTCTATTTAGGGTAATAGATCTCCAAAGTCCAAAGAATAGTAAACCAACCAAGTATAAGGATGAAGTTTATTTCCTCTAAGTTT
>CAIGRL010223189.1:0-17417 GCA_903798325.1 Fraxinus xanthoxyloides
TAAGAATTGAAAATAAGAACTATATCAGAATAATTTTGCTTTGTATTAATTTATGATTGATTGTTGATGAAAAGTTTACAATGTCTTTGTATTTATAGGTAAAATTATACCATAATCTTACTAATATAAGGAAACTAAATTCTAAAAGGAAATAGATTAAAATTTTAATCTAAAAGAAATTAAAAATCCTAATCAATAAAGAAAAGAAAAGAAATTCTAAACAAAATATCAGAATAAAAAGATAAAATTTATTACAACTAGACATCTTATTACAAAAATCTAATCTTAATCCTATGTACAATGGGATTGTCCTACATTAGAGCCTATGGTCATTGGTAAAATGACTCATACTTCTGTCTGTTCCTGTTACATTATACAAGTTTATAATTCTCTTGAATAAACCTAGCAGAGATTGAAGTTCGACCAGTTATTATTACTGTTTCAGTTCATATGTGATATTGAATCACACATTATTGGAGAGTTGGAATTCGAGAATGTTAAAATGATAAATGATGAGGTAGGGTCTATAAATGAACTTGAGGTTCTGCATATTCTTTAGGAATTATGAGGATAGGAAATTATGGTTTTAGTACACCCTAATGCTCTTAATCTTATCATTTGAAGTATTCAATAGCCAGTATGAAGATCTGTGATGGGGATCTCTAATGTTCACTCATTCTTAAATGTAACGACTAATACGTCCACACGTCAGATGTGAAATATGAACTGAATCTTGGTTAAGTAATCTTGACTATATATTACTTATTTGAAGCAGATATTGAAGGAACTGGGAGCCTGGCATCACAGAACATAAAATTCCTTCTAGACATATGAAAATCTAAATGAGTATGAAATATATGCTCCCTTAAAATCACGATAATCTATTTCAAGTTATTATTTTGTCTAATCTTATATATTGAGAAATCTTCTCTTTGACTCTTCTCCAGCATCTAAAACATGTGTGTCCTATTTACATTAGAGGCCAAGATACCCCTTTACAATGGGACCACCTTTCTCTTAGTTCTAAGCCAATCAAACATGCTATTTTCCTATTTATTTAAAAACAACGAGAAAACCTATATTTGGGAAAGTGAAAACAATTGCTCCAAGTTTTTACATTAGAGGTTCCAAGATCAAAACTAGAATAAGAGTATTTTCTGTTCTGTCATGCCTCCCGGTTCTTTTGTGGGGAAAAAGTATAGTAATCTAAGGCCCTGTCTGGCCAAGATTTTTTGGAGGATTTTCAGCACTTTTTAAACCGTTGGTATAGCACTCAGCCATATTTTTGGACCAAATGTGAGACATGTGGGGTTCAGGTGTTGACCTCAACGGTCAAAAAATCATGGAAAATTTGTCCAAAATCTTGCTCAGACAGGGCAAACACAAAATTTATTGACTTTATCGCATGCTTTAATTACTACATCAAATAATTTGAAAGACGTTTTTAAAGCCTACGTGGATACCTATTTTAAGTTAATTTAATTTTTTTTTTTTTTTTTATGTACATAGAAATTACGAGTTTATGCTCATGCTTGTATGCAACCTCCCTTGTCCCATCCTGAAGCAAGACTTATTGGTTCCCCCTGCATGAAGATGTAAAAATACATCAAGAGATGTTCAATGCCCATAATTTAGTAATTTGTTATAATCTTATTCTCACAGGTGTATTGTTGAAAAAGTGTGAGAGTGCATAAGATGTTTCGGTCTTTACAATTAAATGTGAACCATAGCACAAAATTCTAGTCATAATGATAATAGTAAAAAAGATACATTGATTGTACTTAGCCAGAAAGACTATATTATGCACTATGCTATATAAAAATAGTGGTGTTTTCTGATAATTACTGGAAATTTTAAAGTAAGCTTGTCAACTAAATTTTTGCTGGTTAGTTCAACTCCTCTCATAGACAAAGTTGGGAGTCACGATTGTCCTTGGTAACATCGGTTAAGGTTCATTACATCCTTTTCCATCTGCTAGGAAATACTACACATAAAGTTTTGAACTATGATGCACGAATACTCTTATTACGACAATGCCTATGTCTGACACGTGTCATGTTGGATCTACACACTCTTCAGACAAAGGACATGTATCCAACAGGGCACGTGCTCATGTCCCAATTTATGTATATATTTAAGTTACCGAACCACCGCTCTGGCAAATGTTCGACAGGCCATGTGTCGTGCTTATATTAAAAATCGTAAAAATAAAGATATAATACATGAATTTAAAATTTTTAAAGATTTTAAATCTACATGCCTTTTTCAAAAAATCATGTATCGGCGTGTCCATGTCGTGTCATGTCCATATTGCATATCCGTGTCCATGCAACTTGGGTTATAAAGCCTAACTTCTTTTAATAGACAACTGATTATTGATAAAACAGATAATAAATATTCTGCTTAAAGAGGTAAAAATTGGAGTCCCTGTTTGATTTTAATAATTCAGTATCTCACCAAGTTGTTCTTTTTATTAAGTGAAACAGATCAGATTCCAAAAGTTGGTGATAGCATCTAATTATAACTAATCCCAAAAAAAGTTGGCAATAACAATGCTATACATAACTATTCCATCTCCCTCTCAATGTCTTTATTAGAAAATCATTTTGTTTCTACTAGATATCGATTTACATTAATGATTGCACAGAAGATTATCTACATAAAAGACAAAATATGC
Source organism: Fraxinus xanthoxyloides (assembly GCA_903798325.1). Lineage (NCBI taxonomy): Eukaryota > Viridiplantae > Streptophyta > Magnoliopsida > Lamiales > Oleaceae > Fraxinus > Fraxinus xanthoxyloides. Next base: position 2,678 of record CAIGRL010223189.1, read on the forward strand.
AAATTCTGAAATAAATGACATTGCTTTCCACTCCTTGCTTCGTTGCTCTAACATCTGCTACTGAGCCTACAAGAGGTCTTTTAGTCAGAAAAATCTATGCTTTATAAGATTGTTCTAACAATTGGACTTCATCATCCGGCTGTTAGATGTTTATTTACGACGATAACAGAATTCTGCCTGTAAGAATGCTTGGCATGCATTTCTGAAGGATTATTGACTGTCAAGGTCATCATCCTTATCCATATCATTATTATCTTCATCTTTTTAATTTCCTGGGGAAAAGGGAGGGTAACCGGTTTTCTTTTATCATCATCATTATCTTCGCCGTATTTTTGCATGTGGAGGAGCCTGACATTTGTTACAATGAAATTCTGTACTCAGGAGTCAAGTGATTTGTATAATATTCATTATTGATATTTACTTTGAGACTGGAAGGTTGATTTATGTGGGCTGGAAAAGTTGCCACTCTCCATTTACCTTTAAGGTGAACGTGTTACGATTCAAAATTATGGACAAAAGATGGACTTGTACCAACATAAGAAAAACAAATGAAAAGAGAAATACGAGATGAAAGGAGTCACAGATGATAACGGGATATGTTCAGTGAGATCTTAAAAAAATTTGCCTATTGTAAGAGGAGAGGATCTTTACGCTATTTCTCTGGAGCAACTATTATTTTGCCTTTCTAAATTATTTAGTTACCTATAAATATCATTTCGATACCAATTAGGTTCTGTTTTCACATGTTTCAGAGCTTATTTGTTTTCCCTTTTCCCCTTATCATTCCAACCTGATCCTACATATAATCGATCTTATCTTTGCAACGCCAACTTCTGCTATTTGAACTGATGGTATTTGTTCCACATGAATACAAATTATTTAGTTTGCATGCACTGGACAGCATCGTCATTCTTTTGGAAATCTATTCACGTTTAATTTCTCTGCATCTCTTTCTTGCCATGTTTCTGCTTTTAACTAAGTTACTGTAATTTGGTTGCTAATGTTTATGCTAGAATTCTTGACAAGGTTTCTTTATTTATCAGGCGACATCAGATCATTATGCTATTGGTTTGAGGATATTAAATCAGCTTGTTTCTGAGATGAATCAGGTTGGACTCTTTTAACATCCGTCCAAGTTTTTCGTTAGTTTGAAGAAACCAAAGTTCATAGAGGAATTATAAATTGGAAGATCTTTGAGATTCTTGCTTTATGCTTCAGCATTTTATGGAATCACAGCTTTGCACTGTCACCTGATATTTAACCCTTTTTTGGGCTCCATTTTAATTAAGTTTCGGGAAAAAGTATTTTGGAATAGTAATTTTTTTGGAGAATGTGAAGTTAAAAAGTAAGGAAAAGTTTTGGGTTTACGTGTAATATTATTTTATCGAGAATGTGGGGGTCGAAAAAGAGTTGAAAAAATGGATTTTTGGTTTAATGGAGCCCAAACAAGGGTTTACTGTTGACTGAATTAGTTTTTCTTATAATTTCATTTAGACTATAAAAAGCTATTATGTTTTTCCTTTTTCACCATCCTCAGATTTCTACATGTCTGGGTTCTACTTGATGTTTCTTGACTTTATACTTTCAGCCAAATCCAGGAGTGCCTTCATCGCATCATCGAAAGGTGGCCTGCTCTTTCAGGGATCAGTCTCTTTACCAAATTTTTCAGATATCTTTAACTTCATTGCATCAACTAAAAAATGATGGTAAATGTGCTAGTTTTCGTTTTCATTTTGTTACAGGTGTTAACTAATAGCTCGATTCCTTTGTTTTTAACTGCGAGAGTAGTCTGATAGTTATTAATTTGAAAATTGCAGCCATGAGTCGCTTGCAAGAATTGGCACTATCCCTTTCACTAAAGTGTTTGTCTTTTGATTTTGTTGGGACGACAATTGATGAAAGTTCTGAAGAATTTGGAACTGTTCAGGTATATTTTGTTTACCGGGCATTAAAACGAGTTTAGCATTAAAGATACGTTACGATCTTTATGCGTATATATTAATGAGGGATTGTTGTCAATGGACGTATTCTGGAAATTTTATATAGCTGATCTAGCTTTTATTTCACATCGCAGATTCCATCTTCTTGGAAGCCACTGTTAGAGGATCTTTCTACGCTTCAGATATTTTTCGATTATTATGCAGTCACAAAGCCTCCTATCTCCAAGGAGGTAAGTTCACAGTGTGTATCCCTATATTATAATCTTTACAGTCCTCATCTGATTTTAATTTATGGCATTACAATGCCCAGTTCTTGGGTTTTTTTGTGGTTTTGTGTTGTGGCTATACGAATTCTGAACTTGATTAAAATAGTGGATATTTTGTTGGTGCTTATCTAACGTTTTAAACTACGTGGTGCTTTCCAGTCCCTGGAGTGCTTAGTGCGATTGGCTTCTGTAAGACGCTCTCTTTTCACTAATGATGCTACGCGCACCAAGTTCTTGGACCATCTCATATCAGGAACAAAAGAAATTTTAAGAACAGGGCAAGGTATGCAGGAACTGTTCTTAAACTTTTTCAGTTTATACAACTTTATATATGTGGATAAACCCGAGAAACCACATGTTTCTATATATGTACTTTCATTATTTTCTTAATATCTGCAGTATGGTGCATTATTGGCAGATTTACAGTAATATGTTTACTTCTTAGGCACTGGAAGTTGAATGTAAGGAGCAGCTATTTCTTACTTTTGATAATTATGCTGGCATTTTACTCTTTATGAAGTGGAATTGGTCATTAGTCTAGTCTTCATAGTTAGGTTTATTTTGGTACTTACTAGGAAAACTTTTCCTTTAGAATTGGTCTCATTGAGGCATAGGGTCATCAGGTAAATTGTTACAACGGAATGTGGGAGGTATTCTGTTAAGATTAGATATCTCAGTTACTTGTGCAAGTCCCTTAAAGTCTTTTCATAAAGATATCTTCTCCCTCTTCGCTTTAATTAACAATGATGAAAGACCACCTGTGAAATCTCATGGAAGAAAATAATGATATCAGTGAGAATAGTGCTGTCTGTAAACGTATGCAGAGATTATTGTCCTCTCGAACTTCCAGCACATCATTTCTGGAATTTTGTCATGAATTCGAACTCCATCTCTTTGCACGAGTGCATTAGGTTGTTGATCCACATAGATTGTTACTTAATATTTTTTTGCTTCCCAATAGGCTGGCAAGTTGTGGACCATCTTTACTCTGATTCGAAGTTGTTGGATTTTAAGCGCAAAAGAATAGAGAAATCAATACAAGTATTTAACGTGGTTCGACGATATGCTTACGTCCACAAGGAGCGAAGCGGAGATTTTATTCAGCATGAATAATAGAGTTACATCTTTAGTATTCATACTAACCCTAGCCCAAGTGCACACAAGACTTTAGGGCTCGTACAAGAAAATACACCTGCACTTGTGTTCCACTCTATATGAGTCACATATACAACACAAGTGATGCATTTTGGATGCTATTTAGAAGGAAACCAATGACTTATATAGGATCTAGGCTACCATTTCAGCAAATCCTCGTGTAATGGAACTGAAAACAAATTTCATTAAGATTCAAAAGGCGATTAATTTGCTATGGTTTTGACTGGAAAGTTTCCATAATTATAGAGAAAAAAGGCTAAAGCCTAATAACTTTATGGCCATGGTGAATTTGAAGTGCAAGCATTCATAGTATCCAAATTAATCAAAATTATACGATTAATTAAAATAAGTTCCAAAAAACGAATTTAGCCCTTTTTTGGGCTCCATTAAAATCAAATTTTGGGGGAAAATATATTTTGGAATAGTGATTTTTTGAAGAATGCGTGGTCAAAAATGAAGGAAAATTTTGAATTTTACATGCAATATTATTTTATTGGAGAATGTGTGATTGAAAAGAAGTGAGAAAAATGCATTTTGAATAAAATGGAGCCCCGTTAATGTGACACAAGATCACGCTACAATAACTTCATTTTTTCAAACTTTTCTGTTAACTAAAAAATTTATTGATATACAAGCTGTGCATAACTAATTCAATTCTCTGTTCTCTTTACTAACCAAGAGGTCCATTCAAGAATTTTCATAATCAAGAATGAATTGCCTATTTCAAAAAAAATAAAACGAGTGCCTCCGATTTGTCAAACTTGTAGAGAATGAATTCTTTCTTCACGCCTTCAATGGTTCTTCTGTTCATCTTACCTTCACCACTACCAAATGGTGCCAGCTGAACATTAGTTCCTCAACCCTGACAGGCATCGCCTAAGTTATACCGAAAAGTTAAAGAACACATGGATTGTTATTGATGAGACTTAAGTAAGACAGGTCTTCTGCATGTGAAATATGCTAAATGTTGGATGTATGAAATTATGTAACTCGGCTTTATTTGAATGTTTCTCAATGATATGGTTTACTAGTTCTTTTAAATACAAAATACATGACCTTTTCTCTTTAGTTTCCTGATGCAATTTCCACACCTGGATGCAGTACTGTTATCTTTTTTTCCTCCTCTTATTGTTTTCATTTTTTAGTTTTTTTTTTGATAGTCTGATTTATTTGTCATTTTCCTTCCTGAGGCGAATATTGATGAAAGCGATTATCAGAAGTGACCTGTTCTTTCATCATTCCTTACCATTCTCCAGACTTCTAGCTTGCGAACTGTTTCATAAATAAAATATTATTTTAAAAAAGCCAATAGTGATTTTTTTATTTAAAACATCTCCCATTTGAATCCTGTATTTTTTTGGCCAGGTTATCTTGTTTTGTGATAACATTGATAATACTTCTAGTGGGGGCTACTGATTATTAACAATTCAGTTAAGAATAATTTATTCATCTTTAAACCAGGTCTTGCCGATCATGATAACTACCATGAGTTCTGTCGTCTTCTTGGACGATTCAGAGTTAACTATCAGGTAGCTGACTTATATACTTACAGTCTTTGATCTATCCTTTTCTAAAAGCTATTAGTATGTTTTGTGTTTTGTTGTGTAGCGATAACTCCTTGCAACTATAGGCCTGTGCATGTAATACTTGATATGCAAATCCAGCACCATGTTTTTTTCTTTTTTTTTTGGTATTTTGTTCATACACACTATACTTTGTTTAAATTTACATTCATCTTTTTTGTACTTCCTCCAATCTCAACTGTATGCAATGTTTCTAAATGGAAGCGTGTGTTTCAAGATTCAAACAGTGGGAGTAATAAGGATTTAATCATGGGAAATAGCAGGATGGAACTGACAATGTAAGCATTTTAAATAACAGTAATGAGATTTGAAGTAAATTGGGGACCCAAGATTTAAGCAAGTTCAAAATCATGGCTGTTTAGCCTCTTTCTTTCACACATTCTGGGATTCTGTGTTTCAGTGCATCTATGCATTTCTATCTTATTCTCTGGTATTATATATGCAGTTTGCATGGCTTTCACTTATTCTGCTTATGGGTCATTCTTTGATTTTCAATAATGTTGTTCTTGTTGCAATTAAGATTATCTGTATGAAATTGAGTTTGTGTGTGAGTAAACTTGATGTCATGTTGCAGTTGTCAGATCTTGTGATTATGGAAGGCTACAGTGATTGGATACGTTTAGTTGCAGAGTTCACTTCAAAATCTTTGCTGTCCTGGCAGGTGAGCAGTTGTAAAGAATCTTTCCTGAATTTGTGATAATTATTTGTATGATTTTACTTGATTGTAGAAAGCATCCGGATGTGATATTGTCAATGTTGAAGTACTTTGAAAATTCTGCCTTTCTTCTAATTTTCTACCTGTCTTTGCTTATGGTACATTCTCCATTGGAGAGAGAACAATGCCAGTTTTTGCTCTAAAATCGATTTTAAGTTTGTGTCCTCTTGCAGTGGGCCAGCAGCAGTGTGTATTACCTTTTAGGGCTGTGGTCTAGGTTGGTCAGTTCTGTACCGTACTTGAAAGGTGATGCACCTAGCTTACTGGATGAATTTGTGCCAAAGATAACCGAGGGTTTTATCACGTCAAGATTGGATTCTGCTCAGGTATGTTTTTAATCACACTAACTACTCTTCAAATATAGTTTTTGAAAGTACCATCTTATCTGCCTCTCCTTGTCGCTGTTAGGCTGGGCTGCCAGATGATATTTCAGAGCATCCATTGGACAATGTTGACCTTCTTCAAGATCAGTTGGATTGCTTCCCCAATCTTTGTCGATTTCGAGTATGACCTTTGACAAATTTTCCTTTATACTTTCTCACCGTTGCCTTTTATTTTGTTATTATTTTACCTACTCAATATTGTATTTCATATTGACCTATGTATGTTTCTTATCTCAGTACGAAAGCAGTAGCATGTTTCTTATAAATGTCATGGAGCCTATTTTACAAATATATGTGGTAAGCTGAAGGTTCATTCCAGAAGGCTTTCTTTTTGTTGAATTCCTTGTTACCTCCTGAGATTTTATGTATTATGACAAATTTTTTTGGTCCTTTTCTAATAGGAAAAAGCGCAGCTCCAGACTGGCGATACCAGTGAACTTTCTGTGGTTGAAGCCAAGCTTGCTTGGATTGTACATATAATAGCGGTTATTGTGAAAATAAAACAGTGTGCTGGGTCCAGGTAACCATAGTAAATTAGCAACATATTATCTGATTTAAATTTCTGAGCCTCTTATTACAGCTTCAACTTACTCTTATGTCTGCCGTTCAGCGTTGAGTCACAAGAAGTGATTGATGCAGAACTTTCTGCTCGTGCTTTGAGATTAGTAAATGTTGCTGATAGTGGGTTGCACAGTCAGGTAAACCAGCAGAAAAATTAGGACTGTGATGTGGAATTTTAATCCTTAATGAAGAAAAGCATCTGCTTTCTATAGCTTTTTCTTTTGTAGATTGCCTGGTTTCTATTCGTTTGAGCATTAACTTCATTATAGTTATTTTTCAATTCGCACTCTCTCTTTATTGTGTGTTTGCACGTTCAGACCAATTCTCTAATTTATCAATGGTATTATTATTAAGATACAGAAATAAAAATAAAATGTGCTGTTCCACTACAGCTTTCCTTTTGGTTAAAAATCTTCTGGAAGATCTGTACTGAAAAACGTCGATTAAAACCTCAAAATCTTCTGTTAAGGATTTAAGTTTATTTAATTTGATTACTCATCATAATAATTTGTAACATCTTTAGCGGAATGCTGACGTATGCTTAATATATACTTTTCTGATCGACAGAGATACGGTGAAATAAGCAAACAAAGACTTGATCGTGCGATTCTCACATTTTTTCAGCATTTTAGGAAAAATTATGTGGGAGACCATGCTATGCATTCATCAAAGGTAATAATAGTTCTCTTCTCATTTATAAAGCTTCGTTTAATGTTGCATCTTCACACTTGCTTATTTTATTGCAGCAGTTATATGCCCGATTATCTGACCTTCTTGGACTCCACGACCATCTTCTATTGTTGGACTTTATTGTCCGAAAAATTGCTACCAACCTCAAGTGTTACACAGAGGTGATATTTTTACTCTTGCATCCTCTTGCTGATCTTGTTTAGGGAATTTGTATGGTATCTTATTTTGTTCTTAAATGCAGAGTGAGGAAGTTATTGGTCATACTTTAAGTCTATTCTTGGAGTTGGCATCTGGGTATGATATTGTGTTGTATCTTTTACATTAGAATTATTTTCATCTTCTAAAGCAAGCTTTATGCATTTGTTGTATCATTTTCTTTTCTTGCAGTTATATGACAGGAAAGCTACTTCTCAAGTTGGATTCTGTCAAATTCATACTGTTACATCATCACGTAAGTGCAACCAATCTGTTTTTTGTGTCAGTTTTATTGTGCATCTATTTTGGTGGAAATCTTTCTCATTCACCCCTATCCTCATTTATATATCCTTTTCCTGGATTCCTGAATCTAGAAGGAGCATTTCCCATTTCTGGAGGAGTACAGATGCTCTCGAAGCAGAACAACGTTTTATTACACCATCGGCTGGTTAATCTTCATGGAGGACAGTACTGTTGTGTTTAAGCCGTCAATGGATCCTCTACTGCAAGTATAGCCCTCTCTCTCTCTCTCTCTCCCCCTCTCTTTGTGCGTCCGTGTGCTTAAAATTCTTTCACTTTCTTTGGGTAAACACCCGCTGCTATTTTGATAATAACTTTGTTGTTATGAGCTCATTATTTATCTGAAAGACAGCAATGCTAGATCATTGGACCAAAGAAACAAGCTTTTATGGAACTTTGTCCTATAAATAACATGATGAAATAATTGCAACAAGGCACGTTTAATTGAAAATAAAATTGAGAAGAGCAAGCCAGACTTGCATTACAATTAACAAAATGAAATGTTTGTGAAGTGATTTTTATCCTTTGGTGCTTCATCATAAATAGCCATTGACTTCATTTGTGGTAAATAATCTCTTTTTTGCTTGTATAAGGGTTTACTATATGTATCCATATATAAGGAATTCAGAATCAGAAAACTTATTGTAACATAGTTCTTTGTTCACTATGGTGAACTGGTGGGAATATAGAGGGCCTCAGCTGGGCATTCAGGTTGATGTAGTTAATGGCATTAATTCTGATACAAGACAGTTCTCTCCTTTGAAGTGTGTGTAAATGGCAGACTGGTTGGTTCTTTGGTATTGTTTAGTTTAATCCTGCTTCTTAGATAGGCCAAATGTTTCCTGACTTCCTGGTAGAATAAATTTGAAGGATTCTGCTGTAGTTCTTGTTTCACAATTATTTAGACAACTGCTATTGTTGGCATTTGAAATTTTAATAGAACTAATTTTCTTAATTGCCATAGTTTCTGTCATTAATGAGTTTTATCAAATTTTCTTGGGTGCCATTAAGGTTTTCATGACTTTGGAATCGACACCTGTGACAATGTTTCGAACTGATTCCGTGAAATATGCATTAATTGGGTTGATGAGAGATCTAAGAGGAATTGCAATGGCCACAAACAGGCAAGTGCATGTTGTTTATGAGTTCTATTTGTCTATGGCTTTTACTATAGCTTGCATCATCCTTCTTTTCATTGTTTTTCAGTCGCAGAACTTATGGGCTTCTTTTTGATTGGATTTATCCTCATATGCCTATTCTTTTGAGGGGCATCTCACATTGGGCTGATACACCAGAGGTTATTTGACTTAATCCTTGTATTGACTGGATATTTCACATTCCTTTTGTCTCCTGTATTTTCTTTTAATTTAGTCCTTGATAGTCTTCACTTCTAAATTCCTTTAAACCAGTTTGATAGTCATATAGGTGAAATCACATTTTGCTACAATATACAGGATTGCTAAAGTTCACACATCTATCAGAGAAGAATGTCCACTTGTTTACCATAGTGTGCAATAGTCAATACTACCAGAATAATCCTACTGCCAGTTCATATTTTTCTCAAAAGATCTTATTGCTCTTAGGAATTAACTGCAAAAGCATAGTTAAATCTGTACAAGACAATATCACCTCCCTTGCCTCTTGCTCACTAACATCCACTGCAATTACTATTTGTCAGATAAATTCTCAATCATTTGAGTTGATGACGGGGGAGAGAACTCAGACAAAAAAGAGAATAATTTAAAATTCTGGAGAGAAGTAGGGAGAATTGTCTATGTTATTCACAAAAACTGGTTATATTTATGGTAAAATTTCTAATAAAAAGGGAAAGTACACGTTACGAAATATTTGTGTTACTGCTGTCAGGATTCTCCAGAAGAGGAAGGGTTAGGTTTTTTTCGTTGATAACATTTCCGGCTGTAGAAGGGAAACAAAGATCTGCTAGTGTCATTTCCGAGGGTCATGCGCAAATTTTTTTTGACTAATTAATTTTGGCAATTTAGTTATGCAGGGGATAATATGGTCAATAAAACATAATTTTGGGTAATTGTACTTTTGGCAATTTAGAAAGCAACATTTTTTTATACAATATTTTCTAGAAAAACATAAGATCCTTTCGAGATGGTTGTTTATATTACTTTTTCTTGATCGTCCTACTCTCTGCATCATTTTTTTCATATTAGCTTTATCTCCACCCTTATAATTAAAGGATGTTTGCTTCATTTCTTCAAACTTTTTCCTTCATTCTGTAACTTGACCAAACTCTATCGCAAAATATTCAGAACCCCTAAATGTTGTTGATCAGGGCACAGCTTTGGCAAAAACTTTTATAGTAGATTTTGCTACCAATTGAAGGAATAGAAGCTTAGTCTCTGTTTGATGGCCATTATTCTTAAAAAACAATGTTTTGTACAGTGATTTTTAGGAGAATGTGTGGTTAAGAAGTATGGAAAAAGGTTTTGGTTTACTTGCATAATATTTTATTTTGTGTGGGGTTTTGAAAATGAGTGTGAAAAAAAAGTGTTTTCAAATAATGGTTGTCGAACAAGGGCTTAATTTATGATGATGTATAGACATGTTATTATTTTATTTTTCTTGTATATGTAACCTAGCAACTGATTTTTGTAGGTGACGACACCATTGCTGAAACTTATGGCTGAGTTTGTGCTGAACAAATCTCAGCGTCTAACTTTTGATACTTCGTCTCCAAACGGCATACTTCTTTTCAGAGAAGTTAGCAAACTACTTGTTGCATATGGATCAAAAATATTGACTCTTCCAAATGTTACTGATATCTATTCCTTCAAATACAAGGGAATATGGATTTCCTTGACTATGCTTTCTAGAGGTAAATATCATTTCGAGTATCCACCAAGCAGTACTCTAATATAATATAATCTTTATCATTACATGCCTCTTTGTTGGTTGCCCTTTTGAGATGATTTTTGCGTTTTAACAAAATACATTTTTATTTTTGATGTGGTAAAGCCCATTGTGCCAGAAGTAAGGGATATACTGATGCCCTTGTAATTGTTTTTTCATGGAAGTTTCAGTTGTCACACATGTATCTTTTGGTTGCCCTATTTTGTTAAGACTTTTATCGGCATTACTTCATAATTTAGTGTCCATATTTCGTTTTGAAATTTTATATGAACTAACATTTAGTTTAGTAATCAAATCATGTTCTTATCTTATGTCGAACTCTCTGCATGAAATTGTGCCAACAACACCCCCCCCCACCCCCCCGGGGGTGGGGGGACTAGTTGAAATGGTCTCCAGTAATTTTGTTTATGAAAAATCGTGAACTGAAACCAAAGAGTTACTATACAACCCAAAATATTTGCTGTCCATCACGAGTTTGTAAACTGCCTTGGCAACTGTTGTAAGCATTGCTTGTTCTTGTTGGTTCGCTTGAAACTTACGAGGAACTATAGAAAGAAATAGATGTTGAAGGCAATTGTGTTTGCATCTATGACAAGGAAAATGAAAGTGATGTTAGTTTGAAGCTTTACTTGGATGGCTAATTAGCAGTAATGAGGGTGAGGAAAGAGGATATGGGAAGTGAAGAATTTGGTTTGTGCTAGGGGGGCAGAGTGAAAACTACAAAACATACTTAGTGGAGACAGATGTTTTGGCCTAGAGGAAAGATGGACGGGTTTAGGGTATTAAAGGGGAAATTCAAGGGTGGTGATTCGCCTCTAAGCGGGTTGGTTTAGAGGGTGAATTTGTGAGGTTAAAGCCTTAGCCCATTGGATCCATTCTGGAAGAGGAATAGCTCACGAGCATCTTGACTTGTTAGTTATTGAACAACTTTCATACATCAGGTGAAGTTGCAACAATTAAGTGTCAGAATATCATAAAAAAATAATTTAAATGTGTGATATTATAATTAATTGTGTCCCCTAGTTCATTTTTCGAGATTGTCTAAGAGTTGCATGAATGGTTTTTAGTTTTGTTTCAGTCCTGTACTTGATAGATATCTTGGATCCATAGTTTAATTTGATATTTGAATGAGTACAACCTTTTAACTGCTGCAGTGCTGTTCTGCTGTCATGGTTAAAGACGCTATTTAGCTATATTATTATTTTCTGACTTTTAAAGTATTTCCTCCCAATGACAGCTCTTGCTGGAAACTATGTGAACTTTGGCGTGTTTGAACTTTATGGGGATAGAGCACTCTCTGACGCACTCGATATTGCATTGAAGATGACACTGGCCATTCCACTGGCTGATATCTTGGCATACAGGAAGGTCGGTAAATACTTCTTATGCACTCTAGAAGTGTTAGTGACATTTGATTAAAAAGTTGTAGCCTTACCATCTTCTTTAGCTTCTACAGTATGTATTTGCCTTTCTACAAACTTATTTACTGATCTACTAGTATGATAATAGAGACGGCATTGTGGGGATTGGGATTTGGAAGAGTATTTTTTGAGGGGTCATGTGTGTGCGTCTTGGTCTTTAGCCGTGCCTTGTTCAAATTATAGGCCAACGTGTCTCTTGGATCTACTGCAAGATTTGAAGAATTGAAGCATGTTTGTAACCAAATTTCCCATGAAAATATGTTCTCAATGTTTGGGAAGATAGCATGGACACAAGTTTCAAAACTCGAACCATAGAGAAGTGAATTTTTTTATTTCTTTAAGATTCCAAAACATAGAGAAATGATGTACTAAGCGCTAATGGTTAACTTATGGTTAGCACCAGTGGCATGGCTTACCATAAGTTAGCACTGTGCTTAGTAAATGATTTCTCTCGAAACATATTCTAATTATCTATAATATTGTAATTGAGAAAGTGCTGTCTTTACCAGAGTCAAATTAGATATAGAAATTGATAAGCTCGTAAAGGGTCTGTTACTATTATGTGCTGAAGAGAAGGATGGAAGAGTAATTTTCTCCCCTGGATACTTAATATACTTGCTGGTACTTATTTACAGGATAACTTTTTTATTTTTCTAGAATGAGCATATATAATTAAATTTTTTGGTTTAGTGGTGCAATTTGTGGCCAATTGATCTCGCCTCAAGAATCTCTGTGCTGTTTGGACCAGTGGTGAAATGTTTTTTACATTTCAAAATTATACATTGCAATCTATCGTTATATAATTTGTCTACTAATGATGCTTATGATTGTTGAAGATGATGTTTCCAAACTATCTTGTCTTCTGGTGCAGTTAACAAGAGCATACTTTGCATTTTTGGAGGTTATATTCAACAGCCATAATGTGTTTGTGTTCAATCTTGAGACAAACACCTTCATCCGTATAGTTGGTTCGCTTGAATCAGGTCTTAAAGCTCTTGATACTGGTATATCCTCACAGGTATATTATGATGAATCCGTCCTGTACGGTAGTTTTTCAACTATTTCTGCATATATTTTACTTTCTGCCACTGCACATCCTCTGTTAAGTCCATTGTCATGGACCGTGATTCCATTTTATTTCAGCTGCTATTTCCATCTGTCCTGTATGTATGTGCTTCATGCACATATGGTTGAATTGAATCACTAGGACTAGGACATGATTGTTTGCTGGTCTATTAGTTCAACTATTTTTTCAATTAGCCTTGGCATTAGGCACTGGGATTCTTCTGAATTAAACCTTAAATAAGAACCTTGTAATGTTGGAGAAAACAGGATCCTTTTGCATACTTTAGAAGGGGAATTTAAAGCACGGGGACAATTTCTTAGTTAGGAAATAGTGTATTGTAAGAGAAGCGTGCCTTTGAAATTGCCTATCTTGCAGTTTTACTTTTTGTGGTGCAAAACTGTTATTTTTTTTTTCCTCCCAAGAATTACAAGGTAAGATTGTGATCCCTTTAATGTATTAACTGAAAAGATAGCTACAATTCTATTGTGCGTCTGATAAGTAAACTTTGAACTATCCTGTGTTTCTATCATTTCACATATTACTAAGGGTGTATAGGCTTGGTTGAGTCCATAGAAATATTTCCCTAGTATTTAAGCTTTTCGATGATGGTATCAAAGATTTAAAGGTCAGTTTCTCGTGCTTGATGCACTGGTAAAAATAAGTTTTCTTTTATTACTAATACAGCTGTGTATGTTGTTTAGTTTTGATGTCTTAGCGCTGCTAGAGATTACTGCCTCTAAATAGAGTAGTAAATGTTTTACAGCATTGTATCCTTTTCATTTTCATCATGCAGCTTCATGGATTTCATTTGAATGGTTAAATTTTCAGGCAGTTCTTTGGTTGATGTGTTGATTAAGTTTAGGTAGATGCTTTTCTTCTTGCTACACCTTAGAATTATTATCTCACGGTCATACTTACAAAGTCCAACTTTCTAATTGTGTGTCAGTGTGCATCTGCAATCGATAACTTGGCTGCTTTCTATTTCAACAACATAACCATGGGGGAGGCTCCTACTTCACCATCTGCAATTAATCTCGCTAGGAACCTTGCAGAATGCCCCAGATTGCTTCCAGAAGTAAGTGATGGATTCTTCAAGACAAGGTTTTTCTTGTGCGGCAGTTCTCTTGTTGTCCAAAGACTACCCTCATTTTTCACTGTGGCAACCAGTACATTTGCTTTAGAAGTTATTTCCTCCTAGTTACTAGTTTCCTATTATCATCTGGATTATTTTACAGTAAATTTGGGGGTAGAAAGTACTTGCTGAATTCTTTTTCTAGGCTGGTGTCAAATTGTTTATATTGGTTTCCATCAATGTGGAATTACAAGCTGAGTTTTTGTTGGATGGTGTCTCTATCACTTACCTGAAATTGGCTTTGACAAATTAATTAAATGACTATATAATATAGTACGTGTCATCATGCAATGACACATTCTACCCTAGTGCTGGCAATTATTGATTGTTAACTCTGTGGCATGACACTGCAAATTGTTGATGATCTGTACATGCACTTAAATACAGTTTCTAATAGAAAAATATAAAAAAAAAAAAAAAAAAAAAAATTTAAATTTTTTGAAAGAAAAA
>CAIGRL010223267.1:0-13596 GCA_903798325.1 Fraxinus xanthoxyloides
AATGATTCATTTAATTGAGTCTATAATTTAATGTCATGTAATTTTCACATACACTGTGACTCAACCCCCGTGGGGATGAATATCATTATTCTTGTGACCAATGCTCTTGTAATAAATTTTCTAATAATTATAACTGCAATACTATAAATTTATGAGTTATTGAGGACGCTTAAATTTTTGGGGACACCCGAATTTAGAAGAATTTTTAAAGTTTATCAAAATCTCGGTTGAGGAAATTAAATAGCTATAAAAGGTCAAACCCAATATTAATTTCACAACTAACATAGTAACCAAATAATTCCTCGTTTTATAAATAACTGTAAAGGATAATTAATTACACAATTATAGAAATAAATTAATTCTCATTTATGATATTTAGGCCAAAAAAATGAGTATTTAGCGGTAGTCATGAAGCTAATGTGTTCGATCAATTTCAAAAACAAGAATGTCTCCTTTACGAACATATCTTTCATCGGACTTTTTTGCATCGCATTGCTCCTTTCTTCACATGACAAAAGTTTAGGCAATATTAGATTCCAATTTCTCTCCACATTTCCTATGTAACTTAACATTTAATTTTTTATTTTAGTTTTTTGTGTGTCAATTTTCAGTTGCAGGTGAAGACTCTGGACGGAACATTATCATAGGACATTGTGAATCAACAGATGCAAAATGCAACAAAGAATGCCAAGACAATGGATATAAGTCGGGGACGTGTGTTTCAAAAGGTGCATTTGATCCTGAATATTGTCAATGCACCCGTGGTTGATCTGAATAACTTCTGTTTGACGGTTATGTGCTAACTAAATATTTAAAACATTTCGTATTTGAACGATATTTGCTGAAAGCATCAAGATTTCCGAACAACAATCACTCGAACCATTTTAAACAGACATGACATCTATAAAATTATAAGAAATCCAATAAATTTTGTCACGTACCTATAGGTGTCCACTTAATCAGTGAGAGGCACAGAACCCTTCAATTCTAATTTAGTACATTTGAATGGAAGAGCAACCATAACCCTCTTTCCCAATTTTATCCTGCATATGAGTGAGCTTGAAATAATTGGCAGAAGACATGAAAAACACCTAACAACCTGTCACGGTGTAAAATTTCCCATTTGCTGATGGTGTCGCAAGCTCACTGAAGTTCCTTTCAGATGTTGGATCCCTCACTTTCAAGATGTGAACAAGGGGGTTTACACATCCATTGGAAAATGAAGGAAAATCAACTGTTTGATAGTAGTTACATGTTAGCACATGCTAAACTGTATTAGCCAGCTGATTTAGCCAATGGAATCCTCTGATTGCGGACCCCTCCGCGAAATTAACCTGCAGATGCACAAGAACTTGTTACAGATAGAAATCGAGTTTAGAACATTACCAAAAACCATCCTACAATACTAGATTTAACATTGGATGCCCTTCCATGCGCCACCTCACATAAACATACCCTAAAAAGGTGGTCATTTAGGACCCTCGATGAAGTCAAAGTTAGATTATGTTTGGATCAAAATTCATACGGGCTTCTCATGAGAGGAAAGTGTTGGCAATGCCTACCTGATTTGTGATTCTCAGTGTTCCCCATTTCTTTGCTGCTACTAGGCTTGTTGGTACCGGGCGGAACTGCTGCTTGATTCTGGATTATAAATTTAGGAAACGATCAGTACGAAAACTGCAAAAATGAAGCAAAGTTCATCGGTTGGCTGATGCATGATTAAATTCACCTGTTGTACTAGTCAAAAACTCTTTACCAAAAGTATTTTTAAATGATGGCCACGAAAGATGTGGCTGGAATTGGAAAGTTCAAATTACTTTCATTCAAAATATTGTAGCGACCAATATAAACGTTGAATAATAGTTTAAATAACATGTGATGACAGAATAAACATAAACTGATGCTGATTCAATGTCAACATATATCCAACTTGCCTGTGGTGAAGGAAATTGTGCCTGGTGGAGACAGAGATACTGTTGATACGGATCCACAAAATTCGGAATTTGTCGCTGGTTTGGGTTGTTGGCAGCTAGTGAGTTTAGCACAGGATCAGTCTGGTTTGAAACTCGAATTCTGGAAGGCTCAGGTAAAGGAACTGGTGACATGTGAAATGGTGGCATCGGAAATCTTGCACCCATATGTGCTGCTGCTGCCTGATTTTGCATTGGTGAACTGGGTAGAACAGATTGATACGGCACCATTGGGCGGTTCATGCCCATCTCCATGCCCATGCCCATGCCCATCCCCATTGCAGGCATGAACTGCTGGACACCAGGATACATCATAGGCATCATGCCATATCCCATGGACATCATCTGCAGAAACAGTAGCAACGTATTTCTTCCTTTAAATAGAGCATGAATAAATTTGCACAAAAATGCCATGCATGAGGAAAACATAGAATTATGAGAGAAAGGGAGAGGGGAGTGTGTGGGAATGGGGTGACGGAACAAAAATAACGCACATGATCTATTAAGTGAATGGACTTTCTATTTCTTAACTTGCACGACAGTGGAACTACACTACTAGGATGCCATGTGTTCGCGTTTTTTGTCCAGTACTCACAGCAAATATCTTCACAGTTGTTTGAGCAGATGTGAAGCATATGTCGTAAATGAAGCAGACGTGGAATTATGAACAATCGTAGTAAGGAGCATAAATTTACTAGGCAGGAAATAGTGAGCTTCTAACTTTGATTTTAGAAACAGCATTTCCATAGCAGAAAAATCGGAGGAATCAAACATTACTGTGTTTGGTTACCTAATTGCCCAACATAAGAAGAGAAGAGGGTCTAAGTCAAACTGAGATCAATGTAGCAAGAGAATTCACAATTCAGCTTCAGATTGGAGAACTGAACACAGGAAAATCTACCTGCACTTGCAGTTGTAGTGATTTCAAGTACTCAATTGCCTCATCCAACATTGAAGCTTTGTCTGACTGTGATTCATAAATGAGAACAAAAATTTATCGCCCAATATCTAGAGCATCCATTCCAGAAAATAAAACCACAGTGCTGACATTAAACACAAAAAACCTTGTTGCACCGGGGTATGAGTTCTTGCAAAGCCTTCATCTTTTCGTTGATCCTGTCTCGACGCCTCTGCATGAGTTCCAGCAGTCAAATAACTGAATAAAACAATCATGCAAGAAAGGAAATAAAGCATCAAAAGCACTAAAGATACTAAAACCTGAACCAATATAAATGTTCGTTACTTTATAGTTCCACATGCGAATCAAAAAGTTGTTCATACTATTTATATTTCTAACCATCCAGGGGGTTCATCCCATGGTCCTGTTGATTGATTCTCTTAAAAAAAGTACATACCCTCTCCGATTGATTATGAACTTCCGCAGCACGAGATCTCTTTGTTGACGTTGAACTACGGGCATGCATCTTGGCTTCAGCAGATTCAAACTCAATGTCCTAAAGCAATAGACAGAAGCAAAAATTACATGATCAGCCCATAAAAATTCAATGTTATCTGCTTGGTATTCATTTAGGAATTAGGCCACACGCAAACATTCTCTTTTGAGCAGAATTATGCGATCGCATTGTACATTTTAGTACGCATAACACCAACAGTAAAAAGTCCTTCTTTGGGCCATAGATTAGCCAGAGAACAGTGTACAAATCGCAAGAAATCAAAGATTGAGCTAGACAATGCAAAAAACCTTCAGTCTAGCATCAAGATCAGTCTACTAAGACCAAGGAATGACCTAGTGGATAAGGTATCAACACACCTGCAAGTGGTTGCAGGTTCAAGTCTCGTGGGGAGTTGGTACGAGAAAGGAGAGATTGTCCCCTGCTATGTAGCCCATAGGGCCCCAAAAAGAAGAAAAATCAAGATCAGTCTACTTACTAGTAACGTGCATCAGCATTGTATGAAATAACACTATTTTTTGACCTTCATTTTAATATGGATAGATAGCAAATAACATTCGAGCCTTCGCTCCATTCATTGCCATTAATTCATTATTCCAACGAATCTGCTTAAAAGGTTTTTACAAATTTCTCCCGGCAGAATTACCCTACCAAGCTTTATGCAATAAATTAACTTTCGCACAAATCTCACAGTTTTTTCCTCGCGTCATCTCCCTCTTACCTTAAATCAACCGTTATAGAAAGTCTCAAAGTACGCCACCAAAATAAGAATATGAAAAAGTTCAAAAATGGAAAACAAAGCATGTAAAATGAATTGTCTATCAAAAGCCAACAAACTATCTATTTCATCTTCTAATTAAAACAAATTCTCCCAGTAACGAAATTAATTTAGCAAATACCCATCTTCAACGAAGAAAAACTTGACATACATAATAGAAAGAGTAAGTTCATTATTACTATAAAAATGAAGAAATATAAAACTTCTATTTTGTCTTGAAACGAATTTTCAAAAAACATATTAAAAGAGTCTTTTATCGTGCAATCACCAATTCAGGGAGCGATTCAAAACTTAACCCTGAGACCATGGTCGAGCTGAGACTGATAACTATGATTTGTTATCTGCATGTGGAAAGCATAATTAGACTATTATCAGTCCCATGATACACTGATATAGTGCAGAGGACTTTGCTAACTTACCCTTATTGCATGTTTGACAAAACTTATAATTATTTATAAGATGGACAAACTCTATTTTTTTATGTATATTCCGCAGTAACTCACATTATTTAACTAATTTTTAACTACGCACTTCTTGGTTGGACCCATTTCCAAAAAGGGTGGCCAAACTAGGAGTAATGTTATTTATCAACGTGATGATGGAACATCGATAATGTGGCAACTCATTATCCTTCACATTTCTCTCCCTCCTCTCCATCTCCCTCATAAAAATTGAACTGCTCAATCTCATTATTCCACCCACATCACCGATTTTCCATATTCATAATAATAAATATTATTATCTATATCAAAAATTCATTGTGATTGAAATTATGTGCCAATGAATACTGCTATTTAGACCCACTGGAGTTGCAACCACAGTTTAGCTGAAGTTTATGTGGCATTAAATGATAAGTACCTATATTTGGGTTGCAATCCCAATGGGGCTACATAAGATTATTCATTTGCCAATAGACACCTCATGGACCTCTGTGTAATTTCGAAATGTAGCTCATCCACGTGGCAGCATACTAGTTTACGTCCCCTGAACTAGACGAATGGCTGCCACTTGTATGATAACAAGAACGATGATTTTGAGTCATAAAAATGCACAGATATAAAGAAGAGAAGATGAAGGGTGTGTACGCTGAGGCGGTGGAATTATGTCATTTACCAGTATTCTAAAAAGTATAAAGCGTGGCTAGGCGTGAGGGCGAAACTTCAAGCTTCGCGAGCTTAAGCGAGTTTTAGGCGTAAAAAAACGTTTTCTTATTTTTAACGTTGTTTAAAATATTTAATCATTTTAAAGATTATTTAATAATTAAAATAATACATATCAAAAATCTAAAATTATAAAGGACTTTGCCTGGTGTACATAATTATTGTACATAGGGGTGTCCATAACCCTCACATGGGGTGGGGCCCATTTTTCAATTATAAAATATTATATTTACTAAATAATTCCTACCAATAGTCAATTATACAATTTTCAAGTTTTCGAAATGCAAATTAGAATATTTTTCATAATTTCAATTTTCAAGCAGACAACTCTTATTAAATAAACTTATAGGAACTTCATACATACTTTTAGAGTTTACAACAAAATAATGAGTCTCAAAATCATAATTACATAATGTAGATAGCACTATAACTTAAATTTTATTTAACTATTTAGATAAAGTCATTTTTAACTTTTGTACCGATAAAATCTTTTAAAAACTTAAAATTAAAGTCAAAGGAAAAAAATAATTTAAAAATGAAATTTAATAAGTAAAAGTGAAATAGAAGACTTAAAAAAAGGAAAGAAAAAAAAAAGCTCACTTAGGGAAGACGAAAGAAATGAAGAAAAAAATTCAACCATTTAGAAATTGGGAAAAAAGCATCTAGACGTGAAGCGACGCATTTTACCAGAGTTTCGAGTCTAGTCGAGTTTTTTAGAACACCGTACGTCACTTCCTTTACATCATGGTTGACATTCATGTTGTCAAGAATTGATTGGATGAAATGCTGTTTTATTTTTAAACTGTCCTATGGTCCAACGACGGAGTGTAAAATATGATGCACACACCGTGAGCCGCGCCAAGTGCACCAGACTACCATACAAAATACTTCAGAGGCTAAAATATTCAAACAAAAGGTAAAATTCGTTAAAAAAGAAAATAATTACCTCAGTCCGATAATCGTTTTCCTCGGCTTCTCTGCCTTTCCGCTTCCGGTCCTCCGCCTGCTGTGGATTCTGATGCGGCAGAGGTGGCTCTGGGCTGGCGCTGACACTAGCGCCGGAGCCAGCTGGTGATGAGGTCAGTGTGAGATCACAGGTACCTGTCTCCGATTCTCTAGCCGCTGTAGAAGTACAGGCAGTCGCAGTACCCCTCATTAAGTTCCCGCCGAAGTCCTGCGCCGTACTTTTCACCGCCGCTTGGGAAACTCTGTCGTTCGATCCAACCATCGGCGTCTCATTCGATTCCACCACCGTCGATTCCCTGACAGCTGCCTTGCTCGAACTTGATGGACCTGAAATTGGCTCATTCCTCGACCTCGACATCCTCGACAAATGCACGAAATTCTGCAAGGGAGAGGAGGCTTGAAGCTTTCGAGGCGGTGTTGGTATAGGCGGCCGAGGAGGCATAGGCGGAGGACGGATCTCCTCCGCCGGCCGTGGTGGACCAACGTTGGTAACAGGAGGTGGAGGAGGAGGTGGAGGAGCGGAATAGAGAAGATCCGAATACAAATCCCGATCAAAAGAGGAGTCAACAAGTGGGTACTGAAGCCACGATGCCATCTCATCCTCCTGCATAAACAAGTTTTGCGCCGCCGTCGTTTGCTCCTCGCCACTTGATCGGATTTCCCTAACCTCCGAGGGGATCACAGCCTCGCCGCCGTCGCCACTGCCGCCGCCGAATTGAGCTTTCTTTGAAGATCGTTGGTTCTGACTGTGCACCACAACTGGACCATTCTGCCACAACAACTCCATAATCTCCTCTTCACCTCTACAAAAAAAAATAAATAAATAAATAAAAAATAAATCCCAAATTCTTTCAATCCAAAACTCATCAGCAAAAACTTTGAACAAAATTACAGATTCAAAAGCTTACAGTGTAGACTTTCTAGGTCTGGATAACCCTGAAGAAGTTGGAATTGAATAGTCCTCCTCCATCTCGAAATCTGGCACACAGTGATTCATTTCTCTTTCACAACTTCAATTCAATTGTTCCAAAAGTAAACAGTTGAAACTTTAATCGAAAACTGGGCATCAATCATTTTTCATAGTTCACTGACTCTCTGTCGTAATAACAAAAGTACCCATACTGATGCAATTCTGTATTTTCTTCAACTACTTTTTCAGTACCCTTGAATGATTATACTACTCCAAATGGGGTAATTTTTAGGAGGGTTCGTAGTTCCGTGTGCAGAGCAGGTATTATACCCCCACTCTCTCTCTCTACGTCGGTTGTGTTAAATATCTTTTGCAGGGAAGATAAGGTTTCTCTCTCTATTGCTTGGGGAATAATACGAAGAAGAAAAATGACGAAATTAGCTAGCGACGGTATGTATGGGCACAAATTTCCCCTATGCAACCCCACCCCCAGACCCTCCATATATTTTTCAATAATTTCGCCCATTACTACTATTGATTCTCGTTTTTTCTTAAATTTTTTTAACACGTTCTTTAAAAAATAAAAATAAAAATAAAAAATTCTTTTACGCATAAATTTTTAAAAAATTATTTTTTTATTACACTTTCTCTTAAAGTTCATTATTGCATCACTCATTTTGATGAAATAATGGACGGAGGCTACATGTATCCTTTGATTTAATCTTGGATAAATTAGGATTAGGCTCCTCAATATTTCATGTGATAAGATTTGGATCTTAACTTTTAAAATTGAATTTTGAGCCCTTAATTTCTTTGATCTTTGATTTTGGGTTCTTATAAAACAGATTTTGTCAATTTAGACGTTAAAATGTCATGCAACTTTGAAGTGAATTGGGAAAAAAAAATTAAAAAAAAATAAATAAATAAAAAAATTATATATATTAAGCCTTTGAGCCCCTTTTTTTTTATTTTTTTTTTTTTGGGTTGAAAAATGAGTTTTGTATGTTTTTAAGAATAAAAAGTAAGAAAAAATTTAGATTTACGTGCAAAATATTTTATTAGACAAATATGTAGTTAAAAATGAGTGTGAAAATAAAAGAATTTTTGGATAATAAGGCTCGACTAGGGCTAAGTCCTTTAATAATTTTATGATCGGATTGTGATTCATGTAAAGTTTTTTGTGTAATTTGAAGGTCTATATTGATAATTTTGTTATGTTAGGGACCAAGATTCACCATTTAAATATGATGGAGACCTAAGATTTTAATAATAAAGGTTAATGTCTCATAAGTCATAACTATACCATGTAAACGATTAAGGAGCATATCTTAATTTGTAATGTTTCATATTTTTTATAAGATCTGAATCCTTGAAAGATATATATTTTGGTAGCTTGTTAATGTTGGACGTCATTTGTCTATTTGGTTTTGGTTCACATTTTCTTTATCGTCGTAACTTCACATTGTCAGGGTGGCGCCCTCAAAAACTGAACTCTTAATCTTTTTTGTAGGAGTCTTAATCCAGGATTAAGTAGACAAATAGCGTCCGATAGTTTATTGTTATGCCCTTCTAGCTATCGACTATGCAACTTCTTTAAATAATTTTATTTTTTGTGAATCTAAATGTAATTTGCTTGTGGTGTAAGTTGTTAATTATCATGTCACATGTATAATCTAATTTAAGCTTTAAATCTAAAAAAGAATTGAATATAACTTATAAACTATTTAAATTATTAATGAAAAAGCAGATAGTATTTTATAATCTTTCGAAATATAATTATTTATAAATTGAACGTGAGTCAAATGTAAGCTACTACGATTTTAGTTGAACTACTTTATTAAAACAAAACTCTTTATTTCTAATGTTTACTTTCAATCACGTATTCACATAATAAATTTTTAAATTCAAATCTTTTTCTTAATTTTAACCATACATTCTTTAAAAAATCACTATTAAAAATATTATTATTTTCTCATTTTATATATATATATATATAATAAGTGGTCGGTAAAATACAATAATTGTAATAATTGGTTGGATGGGTGCGTGGGTCCTACAACAAGAAGCATATGTACGGTGAATCTAACAAGTCAAGTGGCTAAACCTATGGTTTCACATTTTGGGAAATAGAACCAACTTGTACTTACTGCAATAAATAAAGTACAAAATCGCAAGTTTATGTAACTAGATAATGTCACTATTAGCCACTTTTAGGTAGTCCAATTTGTGTTATATATAAATTATATAACCTTTAATCATTGCATAAATTTGTATTATCATCACATCCTTCGTCGTTGTCCCTAATTTAAAAAAAAAAGTGATTTTTTATTGTAAACGACACTTGATTAATGATAAAAATCCGTCTCTAAAAAGTTAATTTATACATTATCCAAATAAATATAATTAGTCCATTATTTTAATGGACACGTGATTAGGTTACAAAGTATCAAATAATATTAATTGATTAGATAATTAATCAATGGCTGCACTTTTCGAAACCAAATGGATTGTTTCGACATTCTTTCCACGAATGTAAAAAATATATTTTTTTTTTCTCTTGAACTTACGAATTAAATATTTCGTCTGAAAGGTAAAGGGAGAAAATTTTCGCCCGATTCCACTTCGAAAATGTGTTGAATAAATTATTCCATCCAACAATGACCTTAGGAATCTAATCAACAATTATTGACGTTGACAAGAATGAAAATTAGATGTGCACACTTTTTGTAAGTGGCTATCCATTTTGATCCCTCTCATGAAAACAACATGAATGGGTGTCATTGAGAGAAGTACATATAAATATAAAAATTATGTGATGCAATTGGGTAAATTTTATTAGAGGTCACTCAATTTCGTGTGAAGTCTCAATTGGATCATCCAAGTCTTCAAAGTTTCGATCAAGTTATTGAACTTCATAATTATTTTAACATCGATCATTCCATGTTGGCGTTAATAAAACTAACGAAACTTGCTTGCGTGGTTATTAAAAACTTAATGAAAAGTTAACGTGAAGTGCACGTGGTTTTCAATTTAAAAGATGAGAAGCACGATTCGAAGAGTGGGATTTGCTCCACTCTTGAGTACGGTTCTCTATACAAGTTGTTCAGAATAATGCTGGAAGTACTATCAGTTTCATAGGTGCTTTATACCATTTTGTAAGGCGATATGGAGTCCACGTGTTTTAATGACTTGCAGAGTAATGCTATATAATATTACTTTGTGCAACATGTTAGGTTTTGGTCTTTTCGTAGCCCATGTTGGTACCACGTGACATACCGCTTACTTTTAATATCAACATAAATGTATCCCATCAATTGCATTAATGAAAACTAAAAGAATAATATATCTAACAATTGAGAAGATGAAGACAGAGTGTATAGTACCATACGAGACAAGATTGTAAAAGTATTTATCGTATAATTTGAACTAACAAGTTAAAATCCGTCAAAACTCTTGCATCAAACGTAGAAGAATGTAAAGAAACTCAATACCCCTAAAGAATTTGTATCACCAACCGAATAAATCTCCTACTCGACTTTGATAGACAATGCAATGTTTTTGAATTTGAACTTTTGTCACTGAAAATATAAAGACACTTGTGAAAGATTATATGGCCCGATGAAATTAACTGTTTTCATCGCCATCGAATATTAGTTCCCCGTCCTTTTCACTTTTTATCTTAGGTTGTTTAGAATAGAAATGAATCAAATCAAATAGAAATTATGCATACTTAGGTTCTAAGAACAAAGCATTTTCAAAGCGTCATGTTTCGAGCTTAGGTGTACGGAAAGGTGTTCAACTTTTCTGCTGCCTAATGCGATTCATTTAATAGCTTTTTTTAGTTTGAAATTTGAACCTCGATTCTTAAGTCTTGTTTGTTAGTATAAATTAAAAGTTAGTACCGTAATAACTCCAATGTTAAGCATCTCCTTAACATGAGAAATTGATGTAAAAGTGCAGACAATCAATTCATAATTCTACCATCCATGTTTTTTATGTTTATGTTATTCTTCATCTTTTTTAAAGTTCAATATTCTCTGTCTTTCTTGTTTTTTCTTCTTGTTCCTTTTTTTTTTCCTGAAACATTTGGTCATTATTGAACACTTGATTTAAACATAGGATAAAAAAATTTCTTGTCGAGGGTGTTGTGATTAGGGGTGGAGCCGGGGGACAAAAAAAAATCCTCTTAAAAATTTGTTGGGCCGGAGGCAAGTCTGAGCTTCCATCTGCACATGGTTGTGATTATGATGAGAATGATGGGACGGAGAATGATATTTATAACCCATAATAAGTACATGAAATGCTCAATTTGAAATAAGGGACTTCGAGAAAAAGAATTTTGTATGAGACGATGAGGAAGACGAGTTAGATGAAAAAGAGTATATTAAATTGGAGTTCAATAAAGAGTTTAATAATATTTTAATTATGATATTATCTTAATTATCTATTTGTAGAGATTGTTTTTATGTTCGAAATTTTGAAGGTATATTTGAAATTTCTATAACTATATCAAGCAGTGTGGGAATAGATCTTGAATCATCAAAATAATATTAAAATTTTATTTTTTTTTACCCTATGTCCGTCTATATTCATAAAGTTTGAGATTTGACTTTGTGTCGTCCAATCATGCTTTACATTTGTCTTAACATCGTGTATGCTTGGCTTAGCTTAAAAGGGTTTACTCGTAAGAAAATAAGAAGGCTGAAACTATTTTACTTTTTCATTGATCAAAAGATAAAAAATCAGATAATTATTGTAAAATTTATTTTTAAATAATTATATTCAAAATTAAACTGCATACGTATTTGATGGGATAAAGACATGCAGACAAAAATCATTGATCCTAGTTTTAGCGAACATGGGAATGAGGCGGCCTGCTGGCTATGTTGGACTGTTAAACAACAAGCGGGGAATTGGGCCCACTATTATGTCCAGTGTAATTCAAGTTTACAAATCTAATAAAAAAAAAATTGAAAAATTTGTCGAATTTTCATAAAATATATTTGACTTAATCTCATAACTAAGCAGGTAATTTCTGATTGAAATTTTTTAAATTTTTATTTAGAGTTTGAACAATTGTTTCAATTTTACTTTTACCTTTTTAATTTCGCTTTGTCCTCAATTGTACAGCTTGGAGTAAAAAGTTTAAAATTAGTAGATTAATTATGCGAAATTATAATTATTAATACTATTTTATTATATTTTATAAGAACTATCCATTCATCCACAAGGTTAGCTGTTGAACCACGACTACATGATCCACCTCTTTCGTACAGGTTAGTGCATAGGTTGAGTTTGGAAATCAATTGAAAAATGCTAATCAACAGCGTATTTCAAAAGTAGCATTAAGTGTAGGGATGTCAATGGAGGGTGAGGAGGCCATTACCATCCTCTCCCTCCGTTGAAAATTTTCGAGAAGCATGCAAGGACAGAGCAAGGATTAAAAAATCATCAACTACTGTCCCATTTAATTAATTTTTAATAATAAAAATATAATTTAATTTGAAAATTATAAAATAAAATAATTTGGGACGGATTTGGAAAATTAAGGCAAGGGAGTTCACCACTCGAGGTGGGACAATGCGGGATAGGTCGTGGGCGGGAAATTTTGTCATCCCTAACTAGATCATACTCAACAACACAATCAAACAATCTTTAACCATTTGCTTCCACAGATTGCTTAATAAAATTGCAAGAATAATTGAACATGGGATAACGAGGGTGATAAATGATTTCATTATAGCACAAAAGAATATGTAACATGTTTGTTTTTTACTTTTTACACACTTTTATCCTTCGTCCTCCAAGCCATATAAATCGACATAAAATTATGCGTAACAACATACAATATAAACTCACCTTTACTTGCATATTTCACACAATATACAAAAACTGAATGACCCAAAAATTAACACTTCCGCCCCACCGAACATTTGATATGAATGCTGATCATCGGATTATGTATAGCATAGATAGGGATACTGTTCCTCGCCTGCAATACCTATTAGCATATATGGTCATCGACTGTAGTTGTGTACTATTCAGCCCCTCCAAATATGGCAAAAAGGCTTCCCCGAGCTTGACGTAGGCGTCGACTTGACAGAAAACAACAGTCTGCCAACACGGGAAAATTCATATCAAATTCAAACTCATACAGGATTCGAATGTTAGCACAGAGGTTAAAGCATGCAGGACCTCAGGAAGATTCAGAGGCCCCAGTGCCAGGCTGACAACTTCTTTACATCACATTAGAGTTAGAAAACTACTACTAAGAAGAGATATATTTAATTTTATGTATAATTGAGCAGATGAAAGTAAGGGGGCCAAAATTATCCATATATAAGATATTTAAAAAAATTCAGATCTGCAGTTGCGAAACATGGATCAAAATAAATAGGAT
>CAIGRL010223275.1:0-10301 GCA_903798325.1 Fraxinus xanthoxyloides
TCACAAATTATTTCGAGGTCATAAATAAAAAAATTTATAGGTCACAGTTTATTGGTCACAGATCAAAAAAATTGTAAGTCACATTTTATCGATCAGTCACATATTTTCAAATTGAACCAAATAGTTGGTCACATATACTGAGACACCCCACCCCGATCCGATCCACCACATCTACTTGGTGATAGATGACCAAATAATTAGTCACATACACCAAATATTGGTCTCATACACCACCACCAACACTATCGCCACGACCAATAGGCAACTTGCGACCACTTTTACCCAGCCACTGTTGACACCACCACCACACTACCACCGCCACACCACCACCACCACCACCACCACAACAACAACATAACCACTGCCACCACCACACAAATGCACCACCATCGCCAACAACAGAAACGCACCACCATCGCCGCCACTTTAGCCTCCCTTCTCCACCTCTCATCTGCCTCCTCCGGCGACCTTCACGACTTAATCTTTGGCCATGTTGTCTTCTCCGACTCCATTCCCCTCTCTGACGACGACACCACCACCACCACCAGCCCATCACCCACCGCCACCATCACCTCTTTCATCTCCCTCCCCTCCCACCTCTCCCTACCGCCGCCGATCACTCTATCCTTCTCTTCCACCTTTCTCGGTTGGTTCTCCGCTCACCGCAAAACCCCCCTCCGTCCCTCACTCAAAGACTCCTTAACCATTCTTTCTCTCTCCTCTTCCCCTTCTCCCGCCTTCATTCCACACAACTCCACTGCTTTACACCTGCCATCTCTGTTTCTCCTCTTAACCACGCCGCTTCAAGATAAGTTAATCCACACCCATGAGTAGAAGACGTATGAGTACTGCATTCCCAGCAAAAGCTTTGAGCCCAAGAGCTTGAGTATTATTAACATTGGTCCATCTTTTCGATCCCATTACGATTCTTTCAGCCCTAGTGCTCATTTCCCTTTGATCAACTGCGACTTAAGAGGCTCTAATGTGATGGTGGAGGATGAAGAAGGTGAGACTTTGGAGGCCATAAGGAGGGCTTTGAAAAATCAGAAGAAATTGGATACATGTGCAGAGGGGTTTGAAATTGGGAGGATGAGTAAACTAGTGGGCTCTGAGGTGATGCTTCTGCAGTGGGAAGGGGAGGGGGATGGAGAAGGGAGGAGAAGCTGACGGTGGCGGTGGAGGCGGCGGGTGAGAGAGTGGAGAGATGAATAGGGTGTGAGAGAGTGGGGAGAAATGAATTAGTTTAGGGTTTGGATAGATAAGTGTTTGATATTTAAAATAAAATATCTGATTTTTAATAATAAATTGTAGACCTGATTTTTAAAAACCAATCTCTAAACACCTGATTTTTTATAATTTTCCTATAAATAATTTTACACGTAAACACAAAAATTTAACAACATAGCCTAAAAAAAAAATCACAATTACACAACCTATAATTCTCCCCAAAATTGAGGCTCCAACAAACCCTAAATTGGAGGTATCTTTCTCCAATAAGATTACATTCTTGACATTAAAAAATATTTCTATAAGCCATTCGATCGAAATATTCATCTAAACGAGCATGACAAATAAAAAAATAAAATCGTTGATAGGTTCCATCCTAATGAAATACAATTTAAAACTTTGGAAAGTGTAATGGACAAAATTCTAAATTTGGAATGAAATTAACATCACACCTTAACAACATTTCCAATATTTAAGGTTGGAAAAGCCACCATCCTAAGAGTAGAAGCAAATATATAAAATTTCCTACTTCTTGTCTATAGTCATCCCACTTTACGTAGAAGCAACCCCCACCCCTCCACCCCCTATAAATCCCATAAACTTCTTGCATTAATCCACTGCACAAACACAAGATCCATATATTTTGTATACATACAAAAGAAAAAAAATGTCTAATTCTAACCAAACCATTTCACGGAAAACATTGACAGGCATTGGCAACCTCATTAAACTCCTCCCAACAGGCACAGCTTTCATGTTTCAATTCTTTAATCCAGTCCTAACCAACTATGGCCAATGCCACACCATAAATAAGTACTTATCCGGGATTCTTGTCGTCGTTTCTGCCTTTTCGTGTTGTTTTGCCTCATTTACTGATAGCTATAAAGATAGTGAAGGAATCAGTCATTATGGCATTGCAACAAATAAGGGCCTTTGGCCTAATTCGTCCTCACAGGATTTGTCTTCTTATAGGCTTAGATTTGGGGACTTTGTTCATGCTTTCTTGTCACTTATTGTTTTTTCTGTTGTGGCTTTGTTAGACCCTAATACAGTGGAGTGTTTCCATCCATCTTCCGAGTCTACACAGAAGGCTTTGCTCACGGCGTTGCCACTGGTTATCGGGGCGGTTTCTGGCTCAATATTCGTGATGTTTCCGAACACCCGCCACGGTATTGGTTACCCTTCAAGCCCGAGTTCGAGTTCAAGTTCTGCTAAATCTTAGCCACATGGACGGGGAGATTGTGCTAATACTTTTTTTTAAGTATTTTGATATGTGAAATAACTGCTTGAAGGTTTATTTTATTTTGTGTCATATGATGAATGCAGAAAGAAAAAGGGTTGCATGGAGATTCCCTTTTTAAAGTGTTGACTTATGAATGATTGTCATGTGCAATTATAAGTTAATTGTTTCATAAATCTAAACTGGCATTTTGTTTTCAAAAGAATTTACTTGTCAATTTAACTTTAATGTGAATTAAAAAAATTGGTAGAAACTAAGAGAGAGAAAAAAAAATAATAATAAAACATTCTCCCCATTTGACAATGTTTGATGGCATATTAGGACTTCAAATGGACAATTTTGATACTCCCATTATACTAGGACCCCATTCCATCACATTCCATTTTGAGATAGGCAACTAATGTCAATAATCTAAGAAGTTGTCTAATAGAGTTTGGTAGAACCATTTCCTCCACCTCGAAGGATGGAGTTGTCATTCATTTATCGTGAAGCTTTAGAGGGATGAACCATACATAGAAAGTGTCGATCGCGAGTAGTGGTGTCAAAATGGGCAAGTTAGACATAGATCAACACCAATGACCAAATTGGAGGCTTGGTTCAGCCCTAAATTGGCGTGAACGAGACCGATTTAATAGACTGATATATATAACTTACTTTGTGGAAAAAAAAAACAGTAAGCCTACATTAATCAAAGTGCCATTATATGTCCCAAATATGGCTGCAGCTTGACCTCGCTAAATAGGATCGAGTTGACTGAGAAAATTGCAAGTCCATGATACGATAAGTTTGGAACTTCTTCAATTCTATTCCTGTCTCACGTCAAAAATTGTTGTTCTGGTAAAAGCTACTGCAACACATTGACGAAAGACTAGGGGAGGTGTGGTGTGTAAAAACCACCCCTAACAAATTTTTTTCATACAAGTCCGTGCATTACATAAATAATCATGTCTAGACTTGGAGGACTATTGTTGTGCCTCGTCGTCAAGGCTCCAGTTAAAGTGTCATGTTACAATCCACATAGAAAGAAAAGTCAACTAAGACCCAATTGGTCAAATGCGAAAAAATCAAACAAAGGCTGAAACTCCTGTGCTGAAATACTGCCCAAATGACTGAAGCTCTTAAGTGATTCGAAGCACTGCCAAAATGGTTGAAGCTTTTAAGTCGAAACGCTATGTAAGAAGTCAAAGAAGAAGTCGAAACTCTTCATACAAAAGACCATCAATATGAAGCTCCATTTGACCAAAGCTCTCAATTCATCCGAAGTCCCTAAAACTGAAGTTGTATCTTACAAGATTTGTAGGCAATTTTTGGAAATGATTGATGTAACGTTTATAATAAACAATGTCAGGTGTGCCATCCGAATATATAGGGTGGTCGACTCATTGTCAATGTATTTAATGTATGATAGACTTAGTTATATGAGGTTTCAGTCAAGGTGATGAGGTCGCGTGGTTCTGATCCAATAATTACCACGCCGGCCATAATTCTATAAATATGTGATCTTTGTAAACTGTGAAAGATGGTCTTTTGAATATTGATTCTAATATACAATAATACACTTAAGAAAAATACTCTCAATACATACCATTTTGCTTCTACATTTATTAGTTTGATCTTAGATTGACACTTTGTTGGTGATTGTTTGTTAGTGCAATCTTCTTAGTCACTATCGTCGGTGCTTGAACATTTTTGTCTCACATCGTAAAACATCTCCCTCGTTCATGCGCTCCCCTTCTCCATCCGGTTCTCCAGTCAAAACGCATCAAAACTTGCTTGAATTGGCGTGAATGAGCTTGACATCTGTTATCCACGTTAACGTTATGAAAAAGGGGTCAACAGAAGGTATGCAATAACTTCTAATTCAGTTTACTCTGCCCATTTCTCTGATCTCATCAAAAAGTGCCATAGGCTCCTACCATTTGTATAGATGAATGTGATCCCTTTAAATTTGCAATTCTGGCTAAAAGATTGCTGAAATAATTCAAACTTGTTGCCTAATTTAAGAACCATACTTTTAAAATTTTATTTTCAATTCTATGAAAGTTGTAGATTTAAAAAAAAAAATCACGTCATAAATCAATATTATACTTCTTGAAATAAAAAAAATATTAAATTATATAGAATAATTTGACTTAAATAAAGGATTATTAAAAGATAATTGAGTGTATTCTCTCTCATCTTGTCATATCCTTTAAAAAAGAAAAAACGTCAATGACTTATCCTTCTTCCATAACGTTCTCAAATTGCTTAATCTGGAAACAGAAAATTGATTATAAATATGACTTCATATTTCCAGAATTGTTTAAGAATTTTGTGACAATCATTTATATACAGTTATTTCCAGTGACGACATCAACCGCCAATTTTCTTCGGTCACAAATCTGGAGATTTTGCACTGCACTGATTTTATCTAAATAGACTGTTGGGATATATTCTTACGACACAGATCAATCGATGAAATGAAGAAGAGGATGATGAAATTTTCTATTACAGATAGTAAGTCTGCTCTTCCTTTTGCCACTAATCCAGTCTTGCATGAGAAGACTAAGCATATCCAAATAGACTGTCACCTTGTTAGGGAAAAGGTGCATTCAGGTCTGATCAAGATTGTGTATGTCCCCTCTCATCACCAAGTTGCAGAGGTCTTCACTAAGCCTCTGGGCTCCATCCCATTCTATTCCAATATCTCCAAGATGGGCATTTTGAATATCCATGCCCCTCTTGAGGTGAGGGGGGCTCTTACGACACAGATCAACCACAAGCAGCTGGAACAGCTGGAAGTCGAACAACCAGCAAACACCAGCAGAGGCAACCAGCTGACAGCTCACCTCCTGCTCAACTGCAGCTCGATAGTTAGCTGGAAGAATAAGTCAGTTAGTTAGTTAGTTAGTTAAACTGATAGTTAGTTTGATAGTTGGGGTTAAGTGTCTATGAATACACTGATATAATTCATAATTGATTCAAGTTGAAGTAATAGAAAATTTCATCTTTCTCTTCTTCATTTCATCGATTGATGCAACCATGGTTGCAAATTACATTGAGTTCATTTTATAATTTCCACATACATCACAAATGTGACATGTCACAAACATGACACATCTGTTGAGTTTTTATGAAATTTAAACTTTATAAAATATTATGAGTTGTTCATATCTCTATATCAAATCATCAAGAAAATTAATCAATGCGGAACATACATTGATCTATTGATCTGTATCTTGAATAATGAATCTTAAATCTAGAATTCTTGGTCTTTAAATCTTGATTTCTTGTTCTTCAATTTAATTGCTCCAATCATAATTCTTGATTCTTGATTGTGAGGTTTTTGGGATCTTTCATTTCAATATACTTTCTCTATTAATTTTTGCGTTGATGGGGGCACAATGAATGAGAAATTTGCATATAAATTGGGAAGCATAACTCTATATGTAGTTTCTATTTAATTGTATCTTCCTCTTCAATATAATTTCTCTATTAATTCTTGCGTTAATGGGAGGCACACATAATGAGAAAATTGCATATAAATTGGAAAGCATAACTCTATATATAGTTTCCATTCAATTTTCTTATTCTTCAATTTAATTGTTCAAATCCTTCTTCTTGAATCTTGATTGTGGGGGTTTTTTGGATCTTCCTTTTCAATTACTTTCTCTATTAATTCTTTCGTTGATAGGATACACAAAGAATGAGAAAATTTCACATAAATTGGGAATCATAACTCTATATATAGTTTTCATATATATTTGACACATTGTCAAATTCAAGCATAATGGATCTGGTCTCTATACATAATCCGATCAACACTTTATTTAGATGCCAAAAATTCAATTACTTAATTATTTATTAGATCATTTTATTTTTTTACTTAACTTTAAGATAGCATTTATATACAATTAATACATATGTCGCCCCATATGAGAAATTGAAAGTATGTTTGATAGATATTATTTTGGAAGAATGAATTTTGAAATAGTAGATTGATAGAGAATGTATGTGAAAAAGAAGGAAAAGTTATTGATGTGATGTAAAATATTATTTTATTGAAAAAAGTGTGGTTGAGAATGAGTAGAAGAATGAGAATGAGATTTTTAATAGAATTCAAACGGGGGCTAAATAGTTTTTCAACAATTTCCCACTTGGGCCACATATATTACCTTATAAATATGTATAATCTTATGAGTTCAATACCTTTGCTATGATAACCACAAGCATCTCCCAAGAATCTCGGTCATCAATTATGTCAATATAGAATTAAAGAAGCGGTTTTCATTACAAGTATCATAACTAATCTATTAATGATCACGTATATCAACACAATCAAATCACATAGATCAAGTATGGATGTGTAGCATGAAAATTACATGCAGTGTGATCCAAACATGTCTATATTCAAATAGTCTTACATTATTCTTTAATACTTTATACTTAAATGAGATTAAACCAAAAACTTTAATTAGAGTGAAAATTGAACTGATTACTTTATTATTGAAATAGACTTGAATGGGCACAACCAAAAATCATGTGTCAAAAAGATAACATCCAAAATTACAAACCCCCACTAAACAACATATCATCAAAAACCACAACACCTACGTAAGCAGTGTGCTCATGAGAGACATTGGGTGGTAGGTTAGTTAATGGATATGTTATCATGGAGTTTTTCCCAATATGTTCTATAGTAACCTAACAACCCTGAACTCTTTCTTTCACAACTAAGAATTTAATGTCTATAAATTTAGACTTTATTGAACTCCTATTATTATTTGAATACAAGAATGTTGACTTATTGTCACAAAATAGCTTAAGCGGTCTCTCGATTCCATGTATAATTTGCAGTGTAGTGACAAAATTCTGTAGCCATCTTTCTTGATTGGATGATTCATAACACGCTAGAAAATTCGTTGCCACGGTTGAAGAAGCTATGAGTGTTTGTTTATCACTTTTTCAGGATATAGCTTCTCCAGCCAGCAGGAAGACATAGCGTGATATAGATCTCTTGCTGTCTTGACATCCAGCAAAATCAGAATTAGAATAACCAATGATCTCCAATTGGTTTGATTTCCTGTATGTGAGTACGTAATTTTGTGTTCTCTATAAATACCACATAACTCATTTGGCTACCTTTCAATGATCCATCCTAAATATCTGTCAGCATTCCAACAATGAATCCTATATCCGGATGTATGCATATATGTGCATACATTAAACTCCCAACTATCGGAGCATAGAGAATTTTCTACATCTCATTTACTTCAAGGTCATTCTTAGCATTGATCGAGATTAAACTTGTCTCCCTTAACAATATAGGTATTATCTAGTTTGCAGTCATGCATCACAAATCTCTTAAGTATCGTATTGATATAGTTCTTTTATGATAATCCAAAAATACCCTAAGAACAATTCCGATGTATCTGAATCCCTAATACAAAAATGTATCACCAAAATCTTTCATCTCAAAATTCTTTGATAAAAATCTCTAGTTTCGTACAATAAATCTACATCATTACAGACAAGCTGTATGTTATTGATATACAATACCAAGAAAGCATATTTCCACTGAACATGTGGTGTACACAATCATCAACGACATTCATCTCAAAACCAAATGAGATTATTATTTGATAAAGTTTGTGATACCATTGGGGAAAGTCTGTTTAAACACATAGATATATTTTTTTAATTTAAAAGTCATTTCTTCATGGCCAATCCTCAAGATTATGAGGCTCTAGACGATAAATTGTTGCGCGACTCATAAATATAAATTAAATGAACATTTTTAAAATAAATAACTTATTTTTAACTTTCATAAAAGTTAATATATAAATTTTAAAGAAAATTTATAAGCTTAGCAAGAAATTATAGGGAATATTTTTTATTTTTTTTTCATTGACTTTTTTCTAGATTGTGGTAAATAGAAAGAAAAAAAATAGCACTAGGTAATAGTTTAATTGTATATTCATTTTATTTCTTAAATCAAGAATGTAACTTAAGTGTCCAAGTATTTTGGACCTTTTATTTAGTCTCGTTTTGTGGTTTTGTTGTTGCTTTTAAAAGATTAAATAACCCAACTTAAAGAAATATAAGGGAAAACTTTTATTAAGCTATTGAAAAAGTTTTTAAGCCCTTGAGGCCCAAGGCAATGGCCAATTTGCCTTGGGCCAGGGCTGGGCCAGATTTTCTTTGAGTATCCTAACATAAAGTTTTACGGTTGCATCATATATATCGACTCATCAATGCCACCATTTAGAAATGTCATCTTCACATCCATTTAATATAGCTTGAGATCAAAATGTGCCACAAGTGTCATTATAATCCTGAAAGATTCTTTCGTTGAAATTGGAAAGAAATCCTCTTAGTAATATATGACTTCCTTTGAGTAAAACCATTTGCAACAAGACGAGTCTTATATCTTTCAACATTATCCTTTGAATCCCACTTGATTTTAAATATCAATCTGCAACCAATGAGTTTCGTACCTTCAAGTAATGGGACAAGTTCCCAAATGTTAGTGTCTTTCATGGACTTTATTTCCTCATTCATGACATTAATCTACTTTTGAGAATTATTCATTTGCATTGTTTGATGAAAGTTGATAGGATCTTCTTCCATCAATCAAATGTCATCTTCATATTCTTGGAGAAATACTATAAAATCATTCGAAATTGCATTTCTCTTTTCTCTGGTGGATCTCTTTAATGATATTTGTGCTTGAGGTTTTTGGATTTGTTTTTCTGTAACAATCTCTTGATTGTTTATAGGGGGTTCTTGAATATTGTTTTGATCCGAAATTACTTCTTGAACAAGATCTTAAACAAAAAATTGTCCTTGATCCTGATTATTGTCAATTCTAATAGGAGGGAAATTTATATATTCCTTCTCAAAGATATAATTTTTAACATTATCTCCCCCGCCCCCCTCCTTACAAACTTCACATCTTCAAAGAGCTGGACATTTTCTATTTCAAAAATTGATTTAATAGTGGGATCATATAATTTGTAACCTTTTGACCTCTCAAAATATCTAATAAAATAGCAACTAACAGTTTTGGAATCCAGTTTCTCTTCCAATGGCCTATAAAGCATTGCCTCAGCTAGAACCTTAAATGTGTAAGTGCTTCAAACTAAGATTTTTACCTCTCCAAATGTCACGAGGGGTTTTGACAGTTGCTTTGCTTGGAACTCTATTGAGGATATAAGCTACAATTTTTAATGTTTCTCTCTAGATAGATTCTGGTAAGGTAGAATGACTGATGATTTTACAAGTTTAGTTTAATCAATCAAAGTCTCAATACGAAAAAGAAGAGTTTATACAATGTAAGTGCAAAAATCTTCTTAAAAAGTGTATCTTTCTTTCAATGAATAATTTGTGATACATTAAGTACTAAGAGAAAAATTAAAATTTTTGATGAATATGATGTTTACAAGTTTGATTCAATCAAAATTTCAATATGAATAAGTAGAATAAGAAAATTTTATGCAATGTAAGTGCAAATATCTTCTTAAAAATATATCTCTTTTAAAATTGATATAGATAAATTAAGCACAAAGAGAAATGAAAAACTTTGATAAGAGAAATAATTCAAGAAGTTTGATCCAACAATCAAAATTTTTACTATGAAAAAATAAATTTAAATGAATGTAAAAATGTAAGCTCGAAGAATATTTTTCAAATGAAAAACTTTAATGAGCAAATTTTTAAAAGTTAATTTGATCAAAAGTTTTTCAAAACTAAAAAGATTTGATAATAATAAATGAGATAAGAAATGAATATAACTTTGCTAAAAAATATATCACTTGAATGCTCATAAATGTTGTAATGAATGGCAAGTGAGTTG
>CAIGRL010223285.1:0-10771 GCA_903798325.1 Fraxinus xanthoxyloides
TTTTGACTTTTCAAAAACCATGCCAAATGTACCATACATCTGCCTCCCCAACACAGTCATATTATACATTTAGGGTGTGTTTGAACCACATTATTTTGGAAGAATTAGATTGATGGAGAATGTGTTGTTGAAAAAGAAGGAAAAATTATTAATGTGATGGAAAATATTATTTTATTGAAAAATGTGTCGTTGAAAAGAAGTAGAAGAATGAGAATGAAAATTTTAATGTGTACCAAACAGGGGCTTATCCTCAACTCTTGATTTGAAGTCTCTCTCTCGATTATTTTCAGCAATACAAGTCTCTGCTTAATTATCTTCCTTCTATTAAAATAATTAAAATTACACAATGATCTTCGTTGTTTACCAGAAGATCATTGTAAAATTCAATTTCAACTGATTTAATTACATAATTTGATTCACTTGTAAAATTTCAATGGGAGCAAAAGCAATTTATGAAGTAAAGACACAGAATCTCTCTCCCTTTAAGTCACCAAAGACTGTTAGTTTCAAACACAAAACTAATGTTTAAAGTGCACAATTGTCTTTGCCAATTTTACTTACAAAACTAAGAAAAAGGATAAATTGTAGAATAACTCTATTCTAATATACTTCAACCCATCAATATTGTTCCCCAGCCAATAGAAACCCAGTCTTTTTAATGAGTTTTGAACATCTAAGACCCCATCGAACGAGGAGGCATGGGTTTAAAAATTTGTATATCAGCATGCATATTACTAACCCATGGCATCTCATCGAACGATAATTTAGGGTGCAATATATAAGTGCTAAAGTCCAGGAGAAGTGTTTGCATTGCCAACCCATTCATTGGAGCTAACTAAAAAATGTGAAGTCATTCGGCTTCAAGAGCTGCAATTTCGTACCTGATTTCTTCGAGGTATTCGTTTATGGCAATGACTGCTTCCTGCACACCTTTAATGGCTTCCTTGAGAGCATTATCGTATTGTGCATCAGCCTCTGCCTCTTCAGTTCCAGAAGCTTCAGTTATATTCTGGATATGAACACATTCATGTCCTGTTGAATGCCCGAATCTGCAGTTTTCATGGCTTACCAAACGTTCAGAGGGACGGCCAGCCTTTTTCAACACTTGAATAGTAGCAGTCTGTAAGCAAATGAAGCACACAAGTGGGACAACAGAATAAGTACCCTAAAACTTAAGCAGAGTAGTTTTTTCTTACCAATCTATAATTTAGTACCTGAAAGTTGCAAGGTGTTTAAATAACAATATGTACAAAAATATTTTTACAAAAAGAAATGTCTACCATTTTGGAACAAGTGGTATCCAAAGCTCATAAGCTGATTTTTATGTTTCATTTCTTTCAGGGTTAAGACGAGAGATCATTTTGCACTGTGCATGGGAGGTATAAACTCACATCAGTTTGAGATCTGAGAAATGGAAAAGCTTATAATTTTATTTCACAGATACTTTCCCAGAAAACACTCCAGAGATATCAGCCTAATATGTGATACATAAGCAGACTAAACACTTACTGATAAATAGTCTAATAGCAATTTCATAGTCATATATCATCTGCGTGAAGCATTTCAGTCTCTAAAAGTAAATAGAAGATATTTTTATTAGAAGATAAGGAAGTGTAAATGGAGCAATACAAGGACGCCTTCAAAAAGACACTAAAGAAAAAAGTAATCAAAACATGCTGCACATACCAGCAGCAGTTTTGAAAGAACTAAACCGCTAAAAGTACAAAAAGTTCTTACCATGAGGAAAAGCAAACCACTTAATGCTAAAAGTCTTAGCTTCGTTCTCTAATTAAATGTACCGTGCAATCACCAACACTACATAAATGCTACAAAGTCCTTCCTTCTTCACCAAGACTTTGCAAGAAAGAAAGTTTTCAAAGAAATCTGAGTAATACATCAAGAACCGAGAATGATCTGCACCATAGATCTCGAGTATACAAGAATAACTGTAGTTCTGATTGTGAACTTTGTGGACACAAAATCCTACCATCTTTACCAAAACCAAACATTCATAATTTTTCAGGGTAGAAAATTGTCAAAGAACTTAGCCAAAGACTAAAGATATCACCATAGATCCTAAGAGAAGATACAGCACAAAAACAGATATGCATGATCGACAGCTTTGCCAATAAATACAACAACAATAGGAAATGAACTCATGTAGCCTTTCTTTTTGCAACAAGTCATCAGTGTTTATGTTGTGAACCATAGACAATGTGTACTAATTGTCCAACTTTAGTCATCCACGCTATCTGCCTTTCCTGAATATTATTAAAGAATAATTAACTGTACAATTTAATCAGATCTTCATTTCCCTATTCATATGCCCTTCAACAAAGAACTCCTCTATCAACTTTTAAGCAATTAAGGAGCTTTATTATACACAGGTTTCTTCTACAATACCTAACACAAAAAATATTACCTTTTCCAATAGTAAGATTGATGACATGTCACAAGTATATCACAGAGCAAGTTGTTTCTTTCTGGAAATGTTAAACAGTTAGTGGAGTATTACTTTTTCAAAACATATAAAATGAGTCAATCCTGAAGAAAGAAAGATTGCAAAAACGAGATAATAAATGTAAAGTAACGCAGTTCACTATGTGCACTAGTAAG
The DNA here is from genome assembly GCA_903798325.1 of Fraxinus xanthoxyloides. Taxonomy (NCBI): domain Eukaryota; kingdom Viridiplantae; phylum Streptophyta; class Magnoliopsida; order Lamiales; family Oleaceae; genus Fraxinus; species Fraxinus xanthoxyloides. The sequence goes on from CAIGRL010223285.1 coordinate 2,617, forward strand.
AAAAGAACTTCAAATGCTGTGTCTAGTGCATGAAAAAATGAATGCAAACAAAGACTAATCTGAAGACAAATTTATACCAATTATCTAGAAACTACATTTACCCACGAGATATGGTGAGAGTTCATAATTAGCATATGATAGAGCTGCGAATATTATTGTGTTTGACACCCATTTTGGAGAAGAATTTGATTTGGAATAGTGATTGATGGAAGAATGTGTAGTTACAAAGTAAAGAGAATTTTTGGGTTTATGTGCAATATTATTTTATGGATAGAATATCTGGTTGAAATGAAGAAAAAGAAAAAAATAAGAAAGAGAATGAGAAAAAAATGGATGTGCCTAATATATATGAACAATGGCGAGTGTTAGGCAGAATGTAGGTTAAAATTTGAAATATGACAGAGATTGACTTGTTTAGAGTTCAACAAAGTGGATGGTCCAAAAGGGAGCATGAAGACATCAGAAAACAATGTTGCGATCTTCATAATCGTGTAAAACAAGTATCTTGTGCTCAAATTCCACCATATAATTGTAAAAAATAAAAATCTAACGTTTGGCAAACTAGACTTTTGTACCATTTCAATAGTTTTTTTAAGGAAAAAGTAACTTTGCCTATTCTGTTTGGCATATAAAATCTAATTAGTAGCTAAAATATAATGAACCACAATATATCCAAGTTAGTTTTTTTATCCATGATTTAGTGATAATAAGAGAAAATTTTCAAGAATACGAATAGGGTTTAGTACAAATTTATTTCACCTATTTTCTTCTTTCTTTCTCTGTGTTGTTCTACCATTTTACACAAACAATGCTGAATAATGGTCTTGCTACGATTCACAATCAGAAGAATTGGCAAAATTTAAGCATATTCTTAACAAGCAATTCTAATCTATTCCCCTTTTAGATAAGTGATTTTAGCAATCTGGACATAAATATCAGAATTGTCCCTTACAATGGCTGCAATGCCTCAGTGTGTTCAATCAAATTAACAATTTAAAAACTATTAGAAGCATTTAAGCATATTCTTAACAAGCGATTCTAATCTATTCCCCTTTTAGATAAGTGATTTTAGCAATCTGGACATAAATATCAAAATTGTCCCTTACAATGCCTCAGTGTGTTCAATCAAATTAACAATTTAGAAACTATTAGAAGCATATTAACATTTCTCATGATAAGAAACGATAAGATAAGAAAGCCAATCACAATGTGAACTACATACCAAATGCAATTTATCCTTTTCTTGTGTTTGAACAGATCTGAGCAAGTGAGCTAGATCGTCTCTGCAGCAATCAGGACCCAGAAATAGAGACTCTATTTCAACAACCTGTGAATAGCAAAGACAATTTAAAGTTTTAAACAATTTGTTGTTAGGAAAATAATAGGATAGCCAAGGAATAATACACCACCACCCCCCTTTCCATTCTCCAATTCAAGGTTCCGGTAAGATTTTAATTCAAGTCTGTCTGCAGAAGAAACCATGAAAGCTTGAATCTATCTGACATGTAACTTTCAACGTTGCACTCATAATTTTGTTTGATTTAGTATTCATTGTAATCAGGAATCAATCTAGGAGTGCCAATATTTACAAACTAATTATCAGTCAATAATATTTACCTCCTTCGAACATTCATTAAACTCAACTGTTATTTCACTGCAAAGTTGCTGATAAGCTGATTCACCTCCTGAAGCCATGTAGTCTTCAAATCCCCTGCCATAGAAGAACAATCTTATCAAATGTAATTACATCTTAACCACATATTAAAATCAAATCACGGATCTAAACAAGTGAAAATAACAATTTATAAAAGAAGAGTTCACTCGTGAAATGTTAAGCCTATTAAAAGGCAAAAGAAACGAGTAAAAATTAATAATTGAAAGTATAAAACAAACAAGAAAATATCATAAAAGAGTCTTTCCTGTGTATGAATTAGCTTCAGAAAGTTCCAATAATTTATTTACACATTTAAATTTTACGAAATGAGCCGTGTATACCAGTTACGCGCTCGCCGATGAAAAAAAAAATACACATCTACATACAACTCTTTTTTATGTATTTTTTTTCTTTTTGCAGCGGCGGTGGCGCCGGAAAGTCGACATACCGTTTAAGACGGGAATAAGCGTGGGCTCGGCGTTTCTGCACGGCGAGGAATTTACGGAGCAAGTCTGCAATTGATTTGGGGGAAGAGGCTTTACTATTCGTCTCTTCTTGTTCTTGTTCAACCTCCATGCTGCTGCTAACTGGTTCCGATATCGACACCTTCTTCTCAAAATCCTCCATTCTTTGAGTTTTACAGTCCAAATTCCAAATCAGAAATCACGGGAGTTTTTCGAATAACAGCTTGGTGACAATCGTGTCAAAAGAAATCAGAGAAATAGTAAAATGCAATTTCTCAATTAGCCCTATTTTAAGTTTTTTACCGTTTTAAGTGTTAATAGTTCCAATAATAACTGAACTTACATCTATTTTTGGACTACGTACTAAAGTTTCATATATCAAGTTTTGGCCTTTAGATTTAACAAATTGTTGGATATTAGTTATTGATACTTGATAGTACATTCATTTCACAACTTTGACGAAATTGGTGATATGACAAACGAAAATGGACAGATGGCGTCCAAAGCCGTTATGATATCAATCGCGGCACACAAATATTCAGTGACGGACATTTTGATTATTCATTATATTTTAAAGACACGTTTAATTCTTCACTAAACTTTAGGATAGTTAAATTCTGGTCACTCAATTTGTAAATATGACGTCGGTCTACATTGAGAATTTAGGAATACTATTCCAAGAAATTGTTTCAAGATATTTTGCAATATATGCGAGTTTTGTTGCAATTCTTTTCATATTTGATTTATAATCTACATTAACAAGAAGAAAATGTTAAGGATTCTCATGATCAATTTTAACAAAAATATGTATTAACATTCACCCAAAAAACTCACAATCTATGTTAATAGCAAATGACATGTATCCATTAAAAAAACATAAACAAAAACCATAAAATATCCACCGTAATTATGTTTTTGATAATGAATAAAAGTTAAAAATATTTTTCCTAGGTTTATATTTTCTAGAATAATTCATGCATTCTTAGTCGGAGAGTGAAAATTGTAAAGAATGTCGTGAAGGTTTAGAAAGATTAAAAAGAGGTATTTTGTCCAAGTGTTGAGACTATGGAATTAGTGAAGTAAATTTTTTCAAGCAAATAAGAGGATATCTAGAAATGGAATGACCACAATGGAGATATCAAAAACAAAATGTCTTGAAAAAATATAATTTGTGAGAATTATTGATAAGTGCATTTTATGTGATTATTCACGCTTCTTATAAGCGTCATTTGGCCACCATTATTTATAGACACCTTATCTAGTAGTAAAAATCGAGAGCTAGTCTAAAAGTGTATAGACACCTTATCTAGTTAATTCGGTGTTATATGGATTCTTAGATATCTAAAGCATTTTGCTAAAGTGTATCCGGATTCGCGTAGAGATATGTAATTAATTTAATTGAATAGAATCAATTTGAACTCGATAGAGGTAATCGAACATGTTAAAAAAACTCGATCAGGTAAATATGATCAATTGTTATAAATTTGTTAATTGATATTGAGAGGATAACTATGGCAAACTCGTGAATCATAACACTTAAACCATCATATTAAAAAATTCGACTTTTATTATTTAGTTTATTTAAAATAAAAATCACAAAAAGAAAAATAACCACTTCTATTTATTTTCAATCAAATTGAAATTAGGAATAATTTAACTAACGGTTAGATAATAGTTTTCGTGGAAACGATATTCTAACTCTTAGATTTATTTTATTACTTATTATGATTCGTACATTTGTAGGATATAAAATTTACAACAATTATTTTCTTTTCCCACTTTTTTATAGTAACCAACCTGCAAACTTCCATTTTTTTTTTTATTGGATTTGATGCCCATGTATGAATTAAAAAAAGCTGCCATAGTTGGTTATTTTAAATTCATAAAAGAACAAATCAATGGTTCATTAATATTTAATAATTATAGAATAAAAATCTTACAAGATTTAAAAATAATGTGCATGGCACGATGGATAGTAGACGAAAAGGATAGAATCCAAAATTTATTTTCACTAAATAACACCGGGCTCACAATAATCTTAACTAATCAAACTGTCGTCAAAACCTTTTTGAAAACTAAGTCGACTAACTCTCTACCTACCTTTACTTTTTGGTAAACCATCTCTAACTCGAACAATCTATCGACTTAGGTAAAATAAAAATAAAAAAGTTACTACATGTTACACATTTTTAACCGTTGTCTGAATTGAGACCCTTGTCAACTTTTAAAATATAAATATTATCTAATATTGAGTACCAAACGATACTCCAGCCTCGAGCGGGGACGGATCCAGACCATTTGTCTTGTGGGGTAAAAAAATGAGAATTCAAAAATATTTAAAATTACATATCATTAACGAAAATAAGTCAACACGCTGTTAAAAAAAAAGCTCAAAAAATAAAATAAAATTGTGGGGTCATTTGACCCCACATGACCCCATGTGGGTCCGTCATTGGCCTCGAGTACTGAAAAAGTAGTCGTTATTTTGTATTTCAGTTTTATGTTTTGAGTGTCTATTTTGAGATTGTAAAAAATGTGTTCTTTTTTGCATTTTAGAAATTTGTTTTGAAAACACCCAACAAAAGTTTTGAAATTTAGGCTTGATTATAAATTAATACTTTCTTGGTTCTTAACTTTTTTCAAAAATGCGTTTTTGAAAATAGAAAAAAGAACGATTTAAGAGTTCGGGAAAACGTGGAGAAGGGGAAATAATTGAGCTGCGACAAAGTCCAAAGTCTGCCCTCGTCCAACTAATCTCTTGTATATTAAGAAAAAAATAAGAAAATACCACCAAATTTGTTTTAGTAAAAATGCAATGTGGTTTACATTATCAAATAGATTAAGTGGCCCATGAGTTCAACCATTGAGAAGAGAAATCAAGAAACCAGAAGCCATATCATTCTTGATGCCGGCGCCTTTTATCCATCTCTTCAATGTCTCATCATATAAAGAAAACCAGTAATAGAAAGCATAGAACCAGTTACTTTCTGGGTTGTTTTGGATTTTCAGTTAAGGATGATAAGGAGAAAAAGATATCTGACGGAGTCGGCGGCGGAGGCGGCGGTGGAAAGGACAAATACGGTGGCCAAAGAATTTCTCGGTATTGGTTCAGAAGAATGAAAAAATCGTCTGCTAAAACTGTTCCCGTTAACGTCGTCTCCAAATTTGCCCCAAAGTTGAGGTCAAGCAAGGAAAATCACGTTCTTAACAAAGATATGAATTTTTATGCTACAAGCGATCAGCTTCCGGCTGCCGCCAGCGGCGGCGGTAGCAATCTCAACATGGTTATGGCAGCAGAATCTGATCAAGTTGGCCTCCACAAATCTAGTGAGGTACATATTATGTGATCGTTCTTAATTAAGAACCAAGAAAGTATCAATTCCTACAAGACAAGTCAAGTCTAGTTTATCTTTCTGAATGTTTGGTCATATCTAAAAGCGTATGTTCTAATAAACTTATTTGATCGTCCCAAATGCAAATGATCTAATCTTCTATTTGATTTTGCAAAAATCTGATTTTTAGCAAATTTTGATAAAAATTGATAAAATATGTGATTAAAAAATTGATAAAAATTGTGACATCTATAAAATATGTGTTTGAAAATATATTTGAGAAGAAAAATAAGTTTCAAGAAATGGAGATCAAACGGAGACTAAATAAGCACCTAAAATAGGGCCAACCGTTCTCTTAGTCTCTTAAACCTATGACATGGGTCGACAATCGACTTGATTTTCTTGTAGATGGATTTAGTCCTTGTTTGGGATCTATTAAAACGAGCTTTTCAGGGTAAAATGAGTTTTGGAATAGTAATTTTTTGAATAATGTGTTGTTAAAAAATAAGAAAAAAATTGGGTTTACCCGTGACATTATTTCAGAGTGGAATTTATGGTTAAATATAAGTTTCGAAAAAATGGAGCCGATAAGGCTTAATAATTGACTTGAAATTTAATTAGATGTTATCGTTACTTCAGGCCACGTCAAACAATAATGACGAGCACATCATCGTTGAAAAGGTCAAAAGTTTGGGTGCAGAAAATGGGACAATTCGATACCATGTTAGCCGGTCAAAAGCAAGTAAGCAACATTCGAAATCAGTGGCTGGACAGGGAATTTGCGACCGTGAATCAAATGAAAAGAATGCAAAATTTGGGTCACTCCTTGGGATATCAATTCTAGTTGGTATACTTGGAATTATGTTAATTTGGGGCAAATTATGTGCCATTCTTTGGACGGCCACATGCTTCTACATCATCACTAGTTTTCAAACACAACAAAGAAACGAATCGAACGTGAAAAAGGATTCATCGAAGGAGTTTGATGAATCAAATTTCAAAGAGTATAAGAAGAAAGTCGTGTTACAAGGATTTCTCGAGCGATCAAATCAACGTAAGTAAACTTATCAACTTTTTGGTATTTTTGTAAGTGTGAATTTGGTTTGTCATTTGTATATGGTCAATTTTTTTTTCCTTGTTGGCGACTCTCAATCTATTTCCTAGAACAAAATGTTAATTTAGGGTCTCTTTCGATTTAGATTTTTTCAGAATAAATTTTGTGAAAAGTGATTTTTTTTGGAGAATATGTTGGTAAAAAGTCTGAAAAGAATATGAGTTTACGTATAAAATTATTTTATTGAGTAAATATATAGTTGAAAATGAGTTCGAAGAATTTTTTTTCAAAGAATTTGTATCAAACAAAAAATTCTCGTCAAGAGTCAAAAATAATTCACGTGACGATGAGCTCAAGTCACGTGCAAATGTGGGCTAGGGTTGTCTGGCCATGGCTTCCTGCCCCCATCAAATTAAAGAAATGAACAACAATTTGGTTCGTTAATATTGTTTGTTGACTATTTTTTTTATGATTTTGTTTTATATATATTTTTTAATTTAATTAAGTGGATAAGATCCAGTCTAATTTTTTAAATACACGCCCTGCACAATCAAAATGGAGTTGGTACTTGCGACTTGGCCTTCTTGCAGGGAAATTTCGTTTTAAAATAATTATTTTTGTCTTTTCGTTTCCATTTTATTTAAAAAAATGCATTCTCGTTTGATATCAAGAAAATTTCATAATTATATGAAAAATAATTTCATACCTGCGATTTTTAAGAGATAAATATGAAAAATAGAAAGTAGAACTTCATCATTTTGATTAGAAAAAATATATGATTGTTCTAAAAATAAAGAATAAGAATCGCTAGAAGCATTAGCTACGAAAGAAATGAAGTATTTGAGGCAAAAACACGTTAGTCGAGGAGTAAATTGGTTCGCACTCTACTTCGTTAACCATGAAAAATCATGATTGATGACAAACACATTGCATTGTAAAAATTTATTCGCTAAAAAATGTGTAGGCCGCAAGCGCTCATGTCATGTACAAGTAATAAAGTTGACAAACCAGTTCGAGTTGTTAATCACACAAAGAATGATTAATTAATTACACAACAATTGATTTAATTCTATCGATGAAACACACAACAATATTTGATTTTGAAAATAATAAAATAATTTAAAATCCAACAAAAATAACAAAATAATCAAATCTAAAAATTGAGGAAAGTTTGAATGATAAAATGGTCGGGATTCATGATTTCACTTAACCGTTATTTAATTAATTTTCACAACAAGCAATTTAACAAATTACCCATGAAATATGTAAGACTCGATTTCCCTATTTTATGTAATTACATTTCTCGAGTGAAATCAGCCCTAATAGTAGATTTAACCTACGATATCTCTATATCAATTAAAATCCAACAGATTGCATTAACTTTTTGTGAAAAATAATTCAACGGGTCAATTAGGATTATGAGTGTATCTTTATCTCCTAAAGAACTTAGGGTATTTACCATTTGATTAAAATGCACCACGTTCTCTGAAAAATTGTACAAGTCACACATCACAATATTTTAATGGCCAAATAAGTAAATAAAACATTAAATAAAATAGTAAATATATTTGACCAATGACTCTCAAATTTCCCTTTTTTTTTTTTTTTTGGGCCTTTCTAACAAGTTAGAGTTTGTTCTCTTTACCATTTT
>CAIGRL010223326.1:0-16113 GCA_903798325.1 Fraxinus xanthoxyloides
TATTTTTGTTTTGGATCCACAATTCATCTTATGTCATTGTTATTTGATATGATCTGTTGAAGAAATTATCTAAGTTCTACTATAGAAGTTTTCAACGTTGATTGATGCACAAATCTTTCATTCATGGAGAAGTGAGAACTTATGACTATGTCGTCCTTAAGATGGATGGGACATTCCTGAGTGATGTTTGGAAGTATTATTGACTTAAACATTGTGAGATTCGTGTGTCAATCATTTTTCTAGTGAGAGATAAAATTGGATACTTTTTGGGAAAATTAAGAAAATGAACGCTTTTAATCAGTTATATCCTTTTTAGTTGATAAAATGCTACTTTAAATGGTGCCCAACTTTTAAGATAAATCTTGAAAGCTTTTAAGAAACTATTCATTTTGGTACACAACTTTTGAGGCGAATCTTGAAAACTTTTAAGAGGACATTTATTTCGCTAGATAATTGTTGGTACGCTAGATAATTCTAAATATCTCGAGAGATGAAAAATAGTTTTATTTGTGACAATTAAACTAATCAAGACACTTTTAACTATCTACCGTAGACATTTATCCATTGTTTTATTCATAATATTTGCAAAATACATTTTTCACTTTATTCTTTTCAACCATATATTCTTCAATAAAATAATATTATATTTTCAAAACATTTCCTTATTTTTTAACCAAAACTATTAAAAAATGTATTCTTTGCCAAATAATGGAACTCAAACAAGGGTTTAAAATATCTTGACTACTCTACTTGTCTACACAAGACAGTTGAAACTCTCATGATTAGTCGAAATACCTTCCAAGACAGTTAGAACTATCTAGAGTACCACCCAACTATCTTGCAAAATGAATCTTGTCTTAAAATTTCAAGATTTGCCTTAAAAATTATGCAAATATCTGTAATAGTTAAGTTTTATGAAAAAAACTAAACATTTAGGGCATTTTTTGTATATTCATTTGAAGGTGACAATTTTACTAATTTCCATAAATACAGACATCTTCTAAAAAGTGCATTTAGCGGAGTAACATTTAGGGTCCGTTTGATTGCAAATGTGGAATTCAAGTGAAAAAAATTAATTATAAGGAATTTAATTGCTTAGAATTAGTTTTACTCGGAATTATATTTAATTGTGTTTGATTGGTATAATTTTCATTTGAAAAATTTTGAAAGTTTGGTGTTTGTTTGGCTTTTTTACTTTGTTTTGCATGAAAATTGTCAATAAAAGTTATAATTTTTTTTACTAGTGTCTAAAAAAATTTTCAATTGTAAAAAAAAAAAGGTTGGGAAATCATTTCCCACGCAAACCATGGGAAAATGAATTCCACAAAAATCAAGAAATTGTAAAAGTATGAGTGGAAACCAAGAAAAACAATTCTAGGGAAAAATTTGCAATCAAACAAGCCAAAACTTTGAAAATGGAAAACAAGTTCTTACTTTCATGGAAAATATTCCATATCAAACAAGGCATTAGGTTTTTCAAGCTAGAACCTTTGTAAGGCGAAGACTGCGATGGAAAATCGATCGAAAGTACCTGACTTATAAAAATGAACGCCAATGACTTAAAGCTAACTCTATCACGAGAATCAAAATTCTATCACGTAGAGTTGTCCATTAATTTCTAGTATTAAAACTATCTCCCATTTTGTATGTTGTGTTTTGTGTAGACGATAGTTATACCATGAATCATAACAACTTTAATGTCAAAAATATGTTACATAGTAATTGTAACGTCACAAATATGTTACATTATGACATTGAACCTTAATCCGACTAAACTCAAATTGCGGATCCTCTGAAATTGCCCGAATCGTTTTGCTAAACGAGGAAACGTCCAAAAGCGTAGGGCATGGCCAATAACGCGTGCTCCAGATCTAATCTTTGACTCGTTCAAAATGCATTAATCTGCACATTTATTAACCTTATCAAAAGATTGAACAAAAATGTTTTGTGGGCACTGATTAGCCACACAATAAATTCAACACACGCTTTGAATTGACCCATCAACAGAAAAATCAAATATTTAATCTAACTGTACCGAACTGCAGTATCTGCAACTGTTTCAGAACTGAGAGATGGATCGATGAGATAGAAAAAGGAAAAAAAAGAGAGGCAAAAAGAACAAAGCAAGACTGATAGAATATGGAACTAATCAGTTTTCATTTTCTCTTCCTCCATAAATGAAAAGAAGATAGTTAAAGTGGCAGCTCAGCAGTACTCTCATCTAATTGGCCATAAATTCCACGTGGAAATCAGTGCCTCACCACACCCTATAACTGCAAAAAAAAACACACACTGATGATACAACTAAGCCTCTGTACAAAGTGAGGAATAGGGAAACTGATGGAGGGATTTATCAATGACACGTTTCGAGTTGATTGAGTGTTTAGAACATTTTCTGGTTGTGTGTTTCCTATTGGGATTGGGTGGGTGGGTGGTGTAGGGGATTTGGGGTTGGGGGTGATCATGTTTCTGACTAGGAGTGGTCAAGACCATCAGTCATTATAATATGCTTCACATGCATTTATAGACTTGTCACATCAGATTAGTATCTGATGACAGGCAACAAGGCCATTTCGATTTGGTCATTCAGACTAGGAAAAGCCACTTAGGGTTAAATCTATCCACTAAGTTATCATGCTCATTCAATTTCATACTTAATATCATCATAATTATTCAATTTTATTTTATTTCATTATAACTATCTAATTTCATATAACGTTTCAGTATAATCACTCAATTTTATAAAATATTTCACCATGACCACCAAACTTGTTTTCATCATTTTCATTAATTTTAAAATGGGTAAAACGGTAACTTTACATTATATGTATAAAATAAATTTTTTTTAAAAAAATAAAAACTTATTTTAAAAAAATAAAATAAAATAGAATAAAACTATTTTGAAAAAATATAAAATTGAGTGGTTATTGGTGGATTTAACCCCAACTATCGGCGTTCATACCGAAGTTAATGTGGTCCCAAAAATGATTGAACTATATTTTTTTTTTTTTATCTTTCATCTTACACTGTGCGTGTCAAATTTTTTGTGTACTTTAGCATGATTGTTTAGATTATTTATTGGAATTTAGGCTCCAACAAAATGTATTGTAGGTTGAGTTTACTATTATAACCGGTACAAAAGTTTGTTCAATTCGGTATTTAATGTCGGATACTATTCATTTTGATTAAATTGATATGAATAGTTTATGTTAGGTCAAGAAAAACGTACAATAATGAGCCTATGCCCCTTAATTTAATTCTACATGTCCAACGCATTAAGTGTATGTTTGGTATGTTTGTGATACTAACCAATGTTTTCAAAATCGGACCAACCCACCAGTTTAACCGTGAAAACTAAGAACCAGACCAAAATCCGGTCAGATTATAATGAAAAAACCTTTTAATAAACCTGTCAAATAAACCAAAAAGTTGGAACCGGTCATGGTTTTAAGGATTGGACTGATTCCCAAAACAAATTTTTTTTTTCTAAAACAAAAAATTTATTACTACAAAATATAAATGTTACCTAAAAGATGGCAACCCATTTACTCATTTTTCTACCCCATAGAACTCTTCAATCCTGTAATTCATAAACTTTCAATTTGGGATTGACAATCTTCAATAAAGCACGCTTTTTCAATTCACTTTCAAGATGGGATCGAGAAACTTCAATAAACCATACTTGTTCAATTTATGGCCACATGGTGTATGACTACAAAATTAAATTACTCAATTCCTGTATATTGCTAACATTTTTTTTAAAACTTTACAAATTATATAGTACAATTGGAATGAGTTTCTATGTGATTCAACAAATTAAAAACTCATGAGTTTTATATTAAAAAACATACATAGGACACATTTGAATTTATTTTGAATTGGTGGCGTGAAAATGTGATTATATACTATTGTCAAAACAAAATCAAATTGTTTATAAATATTTATTTATTATTTTCGATTTGACCCCAGTTCAATCTCGATTGAATCTTTTGACTCTTGATCCTTTCTCTTTTTGAGGTCGATGCACGGATCGGGTTTTAAAACATTGATACTAACATAATTCTATTGGATATTTGTTATAAGATTTTTAATTTTTTTTATTAATTATACTCGAATTCAACTTATTAAACAAGTCGAAAGAGTTGGAGCCTACAAAGTGTAATAGAAAGTTTATGGCATACATGAAGAAGTGGCAAATAGAGGGAGTTTATTGGGCCTCACTAATTCCCATAGTGGACAAAATCTTTGAAAATATTTGTTCAAGATCAACATCAACAAGATATCACCATACTTAGTGAACATAAATTGATATTTTGTAAGTGGTAGAAATGAAAATCAAGGTTTACAAGAAACATGCCATTTGTAAAAAAACTTTTGATATGAACCCCCACCAAATATTTTTTATTTCTCAAAATTCTTCAACATGTGGGCTTCATCAAGTCAACTAGGAAAATTCAGTTCTAACTTTAAAGAGTTGCACCATATCACAAACCTACTAATTCAGATTTCTGTTCAGCTTTTAATGATCTGATTTTTATATTTTTAGGAATGCAATATAGGGTGGTGTATTCAAGACATATGTTGAAAATAAAACAAATACATGAATAAGATTGTACCTTCTTTTAAGAATTTGATCCTTTAAATTAAATATCTCCATATGGTATCATGCCCGAGTTAAAATCATGAGTTCAAGTGTCACCCTGAGTCAATGACTCATTCTTAAAAGTTTTGTTGAGAATTTACTTAATCATCCATAACGAAATTTAAAATAATTTCAATTCACAGCAAGGATTTGCTTACTGAAACTAGATCAGCTACTCATTTCAAAAGTGAGAGATGCCACACGTAATGGCATATTCATAATAACGATATTCGTATTTCGTTATTATTTACGATCACGGATAATTTAAGATTCAGTCATATGTAATTTGTATCTTACTATTACAACTCGTCGTGATTAACATGTTATCCAAACTTGAATCCATGAACTCTATTATTTAATTTATTAGAATATTAGTTTAATTAAATATTATATTTGCCATAAATAACAATGTATTAATTATATTGAAAGTATTTACGCCCGAAATCGATTGGACATAGTGCATAAACTTACAAGTTCGACTTACGGAGATAATCTGGATATGTAGAGTGTATGTTGAACACAAATCATAAATAAATCCCTCCTATGACAGCTGTTAGTACAGATAGTATTAATAAAAGTAAAGGAAACAGAAATCTTGTCACTGATTGTAAATTCAGACAAGGATGTGAGTTTCTGCAATGTGTATTCATTGTTTCCCTTTAGCTAGGTATTATAAACATACTTTATGATTAAGATTTTCAAAGATTTATTTGTACCTTCAGACAATTATGTATCACAAAAAGTGTACAGTTTCTCTCACTTTGTCTGTCATCCTTAACAAACACTGCTTGTAATGGCCTATACATGTCGTTACATATACACGGGTTTCCTCTCAGTAATCCTCTTTCTCTTGAAAACATATCCCACAATGCAATGAACCGATTCAGAAAGTGGGCTCTTTTTTCTATTTCAACTTGCTCCTAATATGTGGTCATGCTTAGAAATTATAAAATCGAAAAAAAAAAATCCAATTTTTTTATGAATATATACAGACCAGAGAGAGAGAGAGACCACTGCAAACCCTATTTAGTCCTTGTAGTATACATGCAAGATTTTATCTAAGGCTTGTTTGGGCCAGATTTTAATTTGATTTTAATTTAAGTCAAAGTCAAACAATTAATATCAACTACTTCTTTCATGAGCCCCCACATCTTTTTCAACAAATTCTATCACAATACACTGAAAATCTGATTTTTAATCTACACCAAACACCCTCCTAATAAATTAGCATTTTCTTTGGGCAAACTACAGAAACAAATAGAAAAAATAATGAATTGCTGAAAATTTTTCAATTGATAAAGTTAGTGGTATAAGAATTGTTTTCATCTGATATTTAACATTTAATATGAAAAGGTTACTTAGTAAATAAACAAACTAAAAAGATTAATCCTTCCAATTTTAGAAATTAAATGTAATAATTATCGATTAATCCATCCAATTTTAGAAGTTAAATGTAATAATTATCGACTATGGTGAAATTCCTCTTTCAGTAGGTTGTCGCGTGTTTCTATATATATATATATTATGTAACTAAGTAATCCCCGATATAAAGTAGCAATCCTTCTTTTAAAGTCTACACCCCAAAAGGTCAAGAAAATAACATTTCGGAATTTTAATTAATTTTAAACTATGAATGATTAATGTCACATTTTGGTATTACCTGCAATAGGAAAACAATTATTCTTAATTAGATCACACGAATAAAATATCCTAAGTTTTTTTACTTTTTCCCCAATTAGGAAACCTTGATGGGGCAAGTTGATAAATTAAAAAATAAAAAATAATATAAATAAATAAATAATTTTTATGTGACAGCATATATATCTTATCCCTAGAAAACGCATCATCCCTAATGATTCGGGACCCTACTTGCTGCAACTTGGGGATCACAACTTAAAAAATTGATCATAATTAATTAATATAATTTAGTTAATTACACCGTATTATATTTTAAAACACGTCGTCTATGATATGCACAAAGAATTCAATTAATATTTCTTTTTTTTAATAATCTAAAACGACTATATTTAATTACTTGTTGCTTTGGCATCTTGATGTGCAATGTTTGTAACAAAGATATTTAAATTGTCGATTTTAAGCCATTATATATGGGATCCAATGGAGTCATGAGGTAATAATTTCTACCAAGACTTGTTTAATTTTGTCAAACCAATTTTTTTTTGGTCAGCCATCATTTCAATACATAAAAGATGGCCGACCTTCCATTTGAAAGGGGGGGTGTGTCAAGATTCAAGATTTTTAAAGGTTTTCAAGGTCTTGGGTTGACTATATATAGGATCCCACCATGCACTAATGGGAAGTAATTTTTTGACTCTTTACTCTCCACAAAATAAGAGTATGTATTTATGATTATTTTTCATCTCTTTCATTGAAATTCTTTTTTTCCTAACAACTCTCTCCATATCCAATCATCAATTCAATGACTAAAAAAATTGAAGGGATGGAGAAAGGATGTTTGCGCATGAGAGAAAGATGAGAAAATGAATGCGTAATATTTATTCAAAATCGACACCGAGCTGAGTCGAATGATGAAGATTGCTTTAACTTGATAAATTTTATAAAACTTTATGACGATAACTAACAAAACAAGAATCTTTATTACAACTTCAGAGTAGGCAAAACTAAAGAAAATAAAGAATTTTATAAAATTGTCATATTTAGTATAATACACTTAATAGTGTACATATCTCAACATTTTTGTTAACTTTACAATGGTGTGACTTGTGTCCATAGAAAAATTTCCTCCTTAGTGTCACCCAGGTGTCCACTTTTTTTATCTCCCACTGAATATAAAGTTGTGCCAACATTCTATCAAGAGTTGACTTCCATTTAGATTTGATCTTTTCAAGGCAAAGAAAATATAGTCCTCCACCAATCTAGTTGGAAAGCTAGGCAATATCAGGAAATTGTAGTGTTCTTTCACTACTAGTTTGTTTGTTTGTTTGGGAGAAAACACGAATAGGGAAAAGATGAAATAAAAGGAATAAAAATAAAATGAAAAATGGACTCCAATAGATCTATTTACGTTTAAAGAAACATATAAATGTCAAGGTATCGAATGAGTCAAGAGGAGAAATTACTTTTCATCCATCTTATCTTTTATATATATATATATTAAAAAAACCAGATGGATGCAAATATTGAAATGTTAGCCGATTATTAGTGGCATATTGGAAACCGTCATAGTTGAGATATGGCCAAGTGTTTGATAACTCCGATCTTGAAAATCAGTATTATTTATAAAAGCATTCTATCCGATTATACAATTAATCATCAATATTCAAAGGATCCTTGTCTTCTCATAGTTCAACATGTGTTTCAACTAGCTTTATTCGTTGAATTTTTTTTATTTTTTCATTTTCATAGTTTCTTGTGAGTGAGTTTAAAGAAATAATTTGATTAGGATATTTGAGATTTCCTTAAGTTGCAACATAGACATTAATCCTCTTATATTTATTTGGAAGGTGTGGATTGGTTGAGTTTTATATCATTTTGAGCCAACTGGATTTCAATCAAATCCCAAAAATGGGAAAATAATAGTTAGGCTAGAATTTAACAAATTAATATGGCCACATAAATATACACATACCAATGCTAATATATAGTTTGTAGGTAGGAAGAAACGATGTTATCTAACATCAATTTATATAAGATTTAATTAAATATAGAATTATGTGACTCGTTTAATTTTATTATTATTTAAAGTCATATAGTCTATGTTACGGTATTAGTGATTCTAAATGGGGACAATCATCTATATATTAAGTGTAGTGTAGGGGAGAAGACAATTGGTTGAGTGAGGGGTCATTCTCAGAGTGGTGGAAGGAAAAGAGGGTACTTGAAATGACAATTCAAATGTCAATTCCAAACACCTCAAATCATAAGACAGTCAGTGATGTGTTGTCCATCAATCTCTATTCTTTTCTTTTCTTTTTTCTTTTTTTGTTAGGGCAAAATAATAGTTATAGCTTTGCACTCCAATCATTCTACCAACAAATATTTTAACAATATAATTATTAATAATTTAATTAGGTAATTAGCTTTATATATGTTAAAAACCCATACGTATGTGAAGTATACCTTCTAAAGCAAACTTTAACGAATTCATCAAAATGGAAAATGTTGGTGTATAAACTCGATATTATAACCAATTTTACACGCCAAATGTTTCTTACTCATCGTTTGATGAGTTTGATTATAAGCGCACGTATGGTTGATGTAAAATTATGTTTGGCCCTACGGAAAAACTTTATTCAATTGTGACGGACATCTAACACATGCAATTATTTAAAGAGAGTGTGATAATTATTGCTACGACAATCACGGCAAATTACTAGCAAATGCATGATATTAAGAAGTTCTGGTAAAAAATTAAGTGATTTAATCACTCGATTATGACATGTACGTAGACCAAATACTTACATTTACGTACATTTCTATATAAACGAATCCTACTATATGAATATGAATTATTTCTGATGGTAGAAAAGGAGTCATCTTTTGTTCTATAGAATTTGTATTATTCACGTCAACTAAGTAAAATTTTAACATCAACAGATATGAATTTTGAGATGTCAAGTCTTTACAAATATAGGAAAGTGGGTTTCAACTTTTGTTTGGGCAACAAATATGAACCAGCACCTTTTCTCTGGTTAGCACGCGAGAAGTCTTATCTCACATGCAGCATCCCCAGGTCTAAGTGGCTCCAGTACCAAAAGACCAAACCGACTGTGACTCTTTCTTTCTTTTTTCTTCTCTGTGTATTTATTTCTCAATTCTTTGGTAATTTATTTAATTAATATTTTGATAATACATTTAGAATTGAAAACATCCTTTATTTTCATTAATTAAAAACGTGTTGTGTTCTACTAATTATCTCAAATGTCGAATACAATAGCCCTTTCAACAACCAACCAAACCCGACATATCAAAATCCATTTCGATCAACAATTTGGATATATGGATAATGAGCTTAAGCATAAATCATTTTATTTATTATTATTATTTTTTGCTGAATCCTTCTAATTATAGTTATTTTAGAATCAATATCACTTTATTGGTATATATATATGCTCTAAGAGGATCCTCAAGGCACTTTTGATTTATAAATATCTTATGCATAATAGAGAAAATTTTAGAATTTGAAGAGTAAATTTTTTTTTATCTCTAGTTTTGCACTTAATTTTGCATTTTTAAGAAATATTTATTTATTTATCCTCGTCTTTTAGTAAACATATTTTTTAATATATCAATGACCAACTAATTCAAATATAATTTGAAAAATTTAAGAAAATAGAGTATTGGAATTTATAGATTATTAAGCGCTTGTAAGATAAAGAAATTTTGAGAAATGATTCTTTAACAATATTTTTTTTTTCTGAATATGACTAAAAAACTGGGAAAAGTTATAGATGAAAATGAGTGTGCGAGAGAAATGATTCTCAAAGAATGTAATCAATATAAAGTAAGAATAGAGTCACTTTGAATATATTAAGTATTGACTCTTCAAAATAGAGAACTTCTTATATTGAGAAAGTCTATTGAAGATTCTCTAAGCTCATTAAGAGAAAATATTGATTTACAATTTAAATTGTTCATAATTTTTTCAAAATTTTTTAAAATATATTGTGAAACTAATAGGGTGCTTGAGTCATTTTGTGGGATAGTTAAGTAAGTTTGTAAACTATCACATGTTTAAGTATTATCCAGAAGCGGTAGAAAAACCAAAAAATAAAAATAATGAATTTACTTTTTATTTGAGCATTTTGACTTTTAACACATAAATTTCCATACAATAGCCAATTTCCATACATTTTAACTTTTTATTTGAGTAAATATCTTATTTGCTAACCCTTTTTTTTTCCTCTTTCATGAATTACTTATTCTGTATAACATTAGTCACTATACTTTACGGTCGATGTTTATGTTACCTTTAGTATGTGTACCAACAATAAAAGTCGATTACATAGTTGCAAAGTTGTCAATCTTTATTATGCATTAGTTACTAAAAAATATGATATTTGGCAATATTCCCTTCAATAGTTTGCATATATATATATATATATAAATGCGCGTATTAATGTACTGTAGAAAAAATTAAATAATTGATAAAATACTGTAAGAATAAATTGTCAATTTTATATATAAATAAAATTACAAGTCTATAGGTGTTAGGGGGTACGGGGAAATTTGAATTAGAAAATAGTGGGCACAAATGATAATCTCTAGGAAGTAGAATTTTGACTTCACAAAGTTCATACAAATGGTTTGTTGGTCCAAGGGGAGGTACAACTATAAATAAACTTCCCATTTAGTCCTTCAAGTTCGATGTTAAAGTAATCCAAATTCTATTTACCCTAGTTCGAAAAAGTTTCTTGTGCAACATATGTGATGAACTCTTTATTTGCTCACGACTTTTTTTTCTATCTTGGGTTTTCACATAAATATACGTGTTCTTGTTATTATTTTCCAATTGCATATTATTTTACTTTGTAAATGTTACAAAATTTCTTTTAGTCTACCTCTTCTGGACTAGGGTAAATACAAAATGTTACAAAATTTACAATAATTATAATTTCCATGGACGAAATTGATGTCATTCCTATTTTTTTTTTTTTTTGAATCGTGAATAGTAAAAAACTTCAAAAGAGAAGATTAAATTATATTATGAACATTGGTACATATTGAAAGAACTTTAAATTAATCTCTATATATTACTAATTTGTTCACTCAGTGCACTGCACGAGATTTAATGTTTATTACGTAGAGAGATCAAAGTCTATACGTTAAAGCATCAATTTGAAATTCACACATGAAATTTTCTTTTATATATATATATATATCTATCTAGTTCACCTTAAGTACTAATAGTGTTCTTACCGAACATGTAGAAAACAAGATTAAAATTAGAAAAAATAAAATAGAATATTGTTATTTATTATACGATGGATAATGGGTTGCTCTTATGCATAGACAAATTATACTAAAATTTCCAAGAATTATTTAGTTGATGTTTGATAATTTTATAAATAGGAATAATAAAAGAAATAATAATAGATTTTACAAAATGTGTAAATAATAATTGTGGACGTGTAATTAAAATTAATATTTTAATTTAAAAAAATATATAAATTGTATCCGACAGAGTGACAGTAAACATGAACATATGGATGTACATACATAAATAAATACGGCCATCCCAAGGAAGATCTTGTTGTGTAATTAGGCATCAGATGAAGGACCCACCCTTCAAATTATCAATAATTTTATCAAATTTCATATATTTTATGTTAACTACATGTTTATAAAAAGTAATCGCAGCCGCTCACATTAGCCATTTACACTGCATAATATAGAGATAGAGATAGAGAGAGTGAATCTTACAAGAAATAACAGTAATCATCAAAGAGTTGAAGAAGGGAATGATTAAATGAACGAGCCACCAAGCTTTTACTCTCTCTTCTTCTCCTCCACTTAAAAACTGAACCTTCTACTCCTATACATATCTATCATCTACAGAAACACGCACACGAGTGCAATCTCTCTCTCTCTCTCTCTCTCTCCCTCTCTCTAAAATATTTCCTACTCTCTCTCTACAGTTCGCCATGACCCCGGAAGACTCCTTAAGATCTCTCTCTTTAGACTATCTCAATCTCCTGATCAACGGCCAGGCTTTCAGTGATGTAACTTTTAGTGTAGAGGGCCGTTTAGTCCATGCCCACAGATGTATCCTAGCTGCCAGAAGTCTCTTCTTCAGGAAATTCTTTTGCGGTCCCGACACGCCGGCGGGTTTAGACGCATCTGGCTCCAGGATGGGCCAGGCCGGGGGACTAGCATCCTCGCCGAGAGGGGGAAACCCTCATGTTATACCGGTGAACTCAGTGGGGTATGAAGTTTTCCTGTTGATGCTGCAATTCTTGTACAGTGGACAAGTCTCTGTTGTACCTCAGAAGCACGAGCCCAGGCCTAATTGCGGCGAGAGAGGATGTTGGCACACACATTGTACTGCAGCCGTTGATCTTGCTCTTGAAACCCTCGTCGCCGCTAGATCCTTTGGTGTGGAACAGCTCGCTTTGCTCACTCAGGTTTTCTTGTTTCCATATCCACTATTTTTCATACTAATCTCTCTCTCAAGCATTCAAAAAGAGAAACAAATTAGCAAGATCGGTAAACAACAGTTTAATTTGTGGGTTTTGATTTACTTAGATAACCACGAAAATTGTGTCTCAGGTAGATTTTTCAGGTGACTTTGAAGAAAATCAAGTTGCAGAAAAAGTATCGTATTATAATAGGCAGATCAAAATTTCTAATTATGTTTTAATAAACCTTTTTTCCCCTTTTGTTGCTGGGTTAATGTTATTTCAATGAAATCTAGTACTTTCTCTTTCTGTAGAACTTGTCTTCCTCTTCATTTCTTCAGCAGCGTCTGATCCAACAGTGGTTTCATCTGTTTTAACTAATGAAATGAATAACGTGGTTTCTTTTTCCTTTTCTCTGAAAACTGTCTTGAATAATGCTGTGTCAATTGACAGTTCGAATATTGACTTCACAATTCACAGGAACATGTTTCTTGAATTGTGTATTTCACTATCTTTATAATCCACTACCAAAACCTTCCACATTTGGTTCTTTGATCTCTAGTCATGTCTTCCACAGTGATCTCATCAAATCTTGTGCAAATAACCTAACTCACCTCGTTATAATGCTGAAATGCTGCGAGAACTGTAGCTGTAATGTTAGAAGACATTTTTTGAGAATTTTATGTTTAATTTGTTTATGTTGGAATGCAGAAGCAATTAGCAAATATGGTAGAGAAGGCCTCAATTGAGGATGTAATGAAAGTTTTGATAGCTTCAAGAAAGCAAGATATGCACCAGTTATGGACTACTTGTTCCCATTTGGTGGCGAAATCTGGCCTCCCACCAGAAGTTCTAGCCAAGCACCTCCCTATTGATGTTGTAGCCAAGATTGAAGAGCTACGCCTCAAGTCATCCCTTGCCCGTCGCTCCCTAATGCCTCACCACCACCACGATCTTAGTGGCGCTGCCGCTGATCTCGAAGACCAGAAAATACGCAGAATGAGACGAGCCCTCGACTCTTCTGATGTGGAACTTGTTAAGCTTATGGTAATGGGAGAAGGCCTTAATCTTGACGATGCATTGGCCTTGCACTATGCAGTTGAGAATTGCAGCCGGGAAGTAGTAAAAGCATTGCTTGAACTTGGTGCAGCTGATGTAAACTACCCCGCTGGCCCAGCAGGCAAAACCCCACTCCACATTGCCGCTGAAATGGTGTCTCCGGACATGGTGGCGGTCCTCCTCGACCACCATGCCGACCCGAATGTCCGAACCTTGGATGGTGTCACTCCCCTTGATGTCCTTCGAACCCTAACTTCTGATTTTCTCTTCAAAGGGGCTGTTCCCGGACTCACACACATCGAACCAAACAAGTTGAGGCTTTGCCTGGAGCTTGTTCAATCTGCTGCCTTGGTAATTTCCCGCGAGGAGGGCAATGCAAGTGCTCCTTCTTCCACCTCTATTTACCCGCCAATGAGTACTGAAGATCATGCCTGCAGTAGTACAAGCAGTGGAAACATGGCGAATCTTAACCTTGATTCAAGAATGGTGTATTTAAATCTTGGCGCAGCCCAAATGGGACGCAAACTGAATGAAGGAGAAGATAGCAGCCATAACAACCAAAGAGATGCCATGAATCGGCATGACCCTTCAATGTACCATCACTCCCATGATCATCAGTATTAACTCAACTACACTTCGATTCCTCTCGCTATCTCTCTCCATAGATATATTTATATATATATATTGAACAATATTTCCATGAAATGGGCTAATTAAACTAGCTTGCAAAAGTTTGTTCGAAATTCATGGAGATATTTATATACTTTTTTTATCGCAGTCATAAATCAACACCATTAATTTTTGTTTCACTTTTATGCGGTGGAAGTTCTTGATTTTTCTAGGGTGTCAACGATGGAAATTTTTTGTCAATGAGATGGGACAAGAGACCAAGTATCCAAGTTTTTCTGCTTTGATGGAGATGACACAGGTCAATCTTTTCAAACCCTCTGGCCTGTCAACTCATTTTGTTTCTACTTGGTACCATAATGTAATAAAAATATCCACGGCCTGTAATTTATTTCTTCCCATCCAAGCGCCGACCCATTTGATAAAATTAGATATTTCGATAATATTTACATAAATGCACCGAATAGTATGTAATCATTAGTATAATTTTATGATTTTCATCTTATTTAAGATTATTTTTCTGGTGTATTTTATGGTTTATGCATATTGCCCCACATGAATATTTTCAAGAATGGATCATTTGGCTTCTTGTGCCGGTGGGGTAATAGGGTCTATTGTGACTTTGTTGGGACATTAGATTAGACCCTTTTTTGGTTGTTAATGAGGGACATGAGCTGTCTCTTCTCTTTACTAGTATACATATACATATATTTTCATTTCATTTTGGCACTTTGAGGAAATTGATTGACCTTAAACCGTGTCTAATTTTTCATATTTTAATGGAAATTATTTAGCAATTTGAACATAAAAAATTGGATGTCTTGCATGAATAAAATATTGAGTGTCAGCACAAGATGGATTATAATATTCCTGGTATAGTATATAATTCTTGATTGGTCTTCTGGTTGATTTGATGACATTGTGATATATTTGTATACTGAATTTAATATGTTATTCTCTCTTCCTTGGTCGACTGCAATGAATATGTTTTTGAGTATGGTATATGTTGACAATTCAATAATATATAAAATTTAATTAGATGAGAATTGTAAAGTAAGTAAATTTGTGATCTAAGTTCAAATTTTATTAAATGGAGTCTATTATATGTAATAAAATAGGAATAGAATTTAATAGACGCTTTAAACAAATACGATAGTATAAATTGTAGTTGACCATTTCCACAATAAAGACTAAAAATTGTATAATTTATTTATCGATGGAACTTTGAATGGAGCAAAATATCGTTATTTGAAGTAAAAGAGATAAATAAATCTTAGTATCACATCTAACTTTAGTTTTGTTTTTTCTTTGATTCCTAACTTTTATGGAGTTTCTTTGTTCTGGGGTCTTAATGATGTCATACTTATTAATGATATATGACTATTTTTGTGTTAGTATCTAAAAAAGTTTTGTCATATTCTTTTGCTGCTGTCCCTTTTTTTCTTCCTTTGAACAGTCTTTCAATTTAAGTGGATATTAAGAGCTAAGGTAATTGTTTGAAAGGAATATTTTTAAAGGCAAAAGGAGTAAAAGGGAAAAAGAAATTGTACAAAAATAAGTAAGGATTTAGTGAAAAAAAGAAAAAATTATTGCTAAAATATATTAGGTTACGATTGGATATAATAAATATAACTGAGTATTTGTTAAATATTTATCCATAAGTAATCATTGTTTTTTTTTTTTTTT
>CAIGRL010223336.1:0-15864 GCA_903798325.1 Fraxinus xanthoxyloides
TACCCAAAAATCTTGAAATCGAACCGATCCGACCCACGGACAGCCCTAATTGGAATGACAATTTTACAACTTTTTTACTAGTTAAATTTTTAACGTGAACCACTCATTGTCAACATGTTATGTTCACCCTCCTCTTCGCTTACCTACAAGATAGAGGACCCAAAAAAAAAAAAATCATTCGGGGGTGGTTGAGTTGGTGGAGTAGGTGAACGCGAAGATCGAAAGTCACGAGTTCGAATTTCCTGTCAACACTTCTTTGGTCAAGCTGTCGTACCCCGCTTGTCTAATGCAGTTTATCTCTCATGTGTGATTTGCGAGCTACTACACATAAAATCAGGTTTATCCAGTGCGCACTCACGCGTATTGCGGGTTCCTACGTCCAAAAAAAAAAGTTGGGGGGTGGGTGGACAAAAATTGTTAAAAAGGAATGTAAAACTTAAAGTTGGTTCGGCCACAATTTTCAAAGAAGAAATAATTTTTTTTAAAGAATGTGTCGTTAAAAACCGTGAAAAAAAGTTACAAAGCCTATGGGATGTTTAGCTGAAGATGATTTTCAGGAAACATAATTAAAAAAATATATGTATATTTGACAAACAAGCTTAAAAGTAATAATTTTTAAAAAAAAATTGTTTAATTTGAAACCATATTCAAGCTTTGACAAGTGAAGATAATTAAATAAAAATATTATTTGTTTGGAAAATTGGTCTTATCCCATTCTATAGCAAGGTCCCCTATCACAATGACAAATAATAGGGGAAACTACCACACTCGGATTAATTCGGATGGCAAATCAAGGGGGAAAGTCGTCACTCTTCAACATTAGTCGGGCAAGCCTTGGACACCTAAGTCGTAAAATAAATAAATAAATACATAGGAACACTGCAATATTCTTGAGAACCTCTTTCAGAATCAGTTTATATTTAGAAGCAAATACAAAGAAAACTAAAAACGATACAAAATATTTCAAAAAACAATCTTTTTAAAAATATATATAAAGCTACAAAAGGAGTAAATGGACATATTTGCTTCATTTTTTGTTGGATCAAACGTCCACAAAATTAATGTGGGCTGGGTTTTACCGGTTCTTCGAAAGAGTTATCACTTGCAACATGTTTTGGGCCCAATAGCAAAAACAAACAGATTCTGAAGTTATGGTATTTAGCCTCCGACAGAGGGAACCCCCTATATTCAAGCAAGAATATGACCGATGCAACAACAACTCTATGGAGTATAGACTAGTTGGAGAGAGATGTTGGATGGAATCATGAATAATAATAATAATAATAATAATAATAAAAGGTCTCGTTTGTAATATACAAACGGATGTTGCTCGAATTTTGTTTCTAACGTGCGAGAGAAATCCTGGAATCCACTAGGTAATGGAAAACTGAAATATTATTATTCAAAAGCGATTGTGGCGTTTTCAAACCCTTAACACATATTTAAAGCGTCAAAAGCGAAATATTAATTCGATAGACAAATTCAAATAAACTAGGAAATTGAAAAAATAATGAAAATACCCTTAAACTAACTCAAATAGAAAAAAAAGGCTAAAAAGACTCCTCAACGATAGAATTTGATCCCGAAAGTATGACAATACTAGCCAAAGGCTAATCGTCGCCCAGGAAAAATTTAGAGAATTGAATAACTTTTTTCAAATTGTACTCACTCACGTAAATCTGACACTCGAACTGAAAGTTAAGCGCATTTTCATAATGACTTCTTATTTCTTCTCTTTTTTAATTGGTTTATGATTTTCTCTTTCAATAATTTCGCATTAGAGAGTATAAATTTAGGAGTCCACTCGTCTGTGAGCCAGTATTTTGTAGAATATAAAAAAGATTGGAGGGTTCATAGCAAGAAAATTCAAGAACAAGGATTGAATATTGTAGCTAGAAATAAGAGTAGGTACAATATGATTCGATCCGATTTGAAAAGAATCGAATTAAACCCAACACTAATGGAAATCATAGAAATGGAAACGTTGATTTCCTATCCAACTATAGAAACCAAACTTGTTCTAGTTCGATCTTATTCGATTTTTTATATTGAACAATTATAATAATAAGGTACGAAAAATTACTTATCAAGAGTGTGTTTTATGGATATTATTTTGGAAGAATGTATTTTGAAATAGTAGATTGATAGAGAATTAGTAGTTGAAAAATAAGGAAAAGTTATTGATGTGATGGAAAATATTACTTTATTGAAAAATGTGTGGTTGAAAATGAGTAGAAGAATGAGAATAACAAATTTAATGTGGGCCAAACAATTATAATAATAAGGTACGAAAAATTACTTATCAAGAGTGTGTTTTATGGATATTATTTTGGAAGAATGTATTTTGAAATAGTAGATTGATAGAGAATTAGTAGTTGAAAAATAAGGAAAAGTTATTGATGTGATAGAAAATATTATTTTATTGAAGAATGTGTGGTTAAAAATGAGTAGAATAATGAGAATGAGAAATTTAATGTTGATCAAACTGGGGCCAAATTGAAAATATAGCATTTGTTTGAGCCCCATTATTTGGTAAAAATAGATTTTGGAATAATAATTTTTTGGATAATGTATGGTTAAAAAGTATGAATTTTTTTTAGATTTACGTGCAAAATTATTTTATTAAAAAATATATGATGGAAAATGACTTTAGAAAAAAATGTATTATTAGAAAACAGGGCTCAAACAATGGCTGGTACAAAGCCACTTGTCATTATTGTAACTAACAATATAAAAAATCA
Source organism: Fraxinus xanthoxyloides (assembly GCA_903798325.1). Classification (NCBI taxonomy): domain Eukaryota; kingdom Viridiplantae; phylum Streptophyta; class Magnoliopsida; order Lamiales; family Oleaceae; genus Fraxinus; species Fraxinus xanthoxyloides. The sequence continues at coordinate 2,742 of CAIGRL010223336.1, forward strand.
ATTAAACAAAGCAACATATAAAAATTCACTCAAAAACTCAAGATCGACTAGTAAAGGAGAAAAAAAAAGAGAGAGCATTTGATCGAATATGAATTCTTAAGAAATTTCGTACAATAATATATATATTTAAAAATATATGAAGTATTTAAAACCTAATTATTTTGGGTAATCCTAAAATAATTTTGATTCTTGACGGTCGTCCACTTTGAAAACAACGAAAAATTTGAACTAAAAATATATATTTTTCTTATCGGGATTGCATTAAAGTTATGAATTTGTAAAGTATATATAAAATTATAGATTTGGATTTTGGTTACCTATAAAGTTATTCTAACAAGGATAATTTTGGGATCTAGTGTAAAAAAATATGGTGCATCTTAGTACACGAATATAAAAAAGAAAAATTCGGAAGGATCGAATTCGCTAATAGTTCTCAAGGCATTATTAAAAATCGGATTGGAATCGAACAGTTCTCGATATATGGCATGTTTAGAGAAATCAAACTCGAAATCCAATGGACCTGCTCTATTTGGTTACTATCTAGTTCTATAAGTTTTGGAAAAAGAAAAATGGTATGTTCGGTAGAGATTAAAATTGAAAAATTAGTCATTATTGTTGACTTTTTTTAGACGAGTGAGATCCAATAACGACTATATTTTCAATTTTAATTGAATTTTAAGCACGACTGGACGCACCCAAAGCCCACACCTAGTTGGAAAATCAGAATTAATCATGCATCGAAGGTAATCCCACTAATTCCTAATCAGAATTAATCATTCATCATTCTTGTACGGTTGAAACGTTACTTCACCAATAGCAAAATCCGTCATTAATTCTGGTCTATAGTGTTAGTTGCAGAATCCGTTCAAATGTTTTTATGTCCAATCCGTCCTTCGGTCAAATAATTAACAGCTTATACAAGGAGTCGATGATAGCATTGAAGGACTAATGATTTAAATCCAGTGCAAAAGGAAGACGAACATTTGAAGTGTCGAATCTTAAGCTAGAATCGAAGTAGGTTCTCACTTTTTTGTCTAAAAGGCCTGTACTATAATTATGATTTTACATATGGATGATTACTTAATATCTTATTTGTTAGGCCCCAAAACAGGTTATTCTAAAGATTGAAGTTTGCCAAAAACACCAAATTGCAGAAAATTAAAAACAACATAGAACACAAAGGATCTTTTGCCCCTAAGGGCCCGGATGTTCAGTCTCGCGACCTAATCACCCATTGAGCATCTGCAATGAGATATAGCTCAAGATCCACTATTTTTTTGAAATTGAGCATCTGCAATGAGATATAACTCAAGAAAAGTCAACGGTACAAAATATACGAAGAGTTTCATCGAGTTCTTTGTATCCTCTATTTCAAACTGTAATCACGTAAGCCTCAATCTCTAAATGACTGCACATAACAATCAAAAACACACGAAGAACAGAGATTGAAGATACCACAAAGATCGATTACAGACTATTGAAGAGCAAGCCCTAACTATCACTCAGAGAAAGGGAGTAAAATGAAGAGACCAAAAACAGAACAACCAAGATCAAGTCACGTATCTATTCCACTCAACAGTCACAATCCAAGGATCAAAATGCAGCCACTTGTAGGTCAGATCCTCAACCATCAAGAGGCTAAAACCGTTTTCACTTAAATGTGGCCCAATTGCACAAACGGCCCAAGAGGCCAAGTAATAGTAAGACAACCCAAGAAGATTAACAATTTCCACCTTGCTAAACTATTCCTTGGCCTTTTTAATGGATCTAGTCATCTATATATGCATTGCTTCATTTGCTCTAAAAACCTATAAAAAAAGAATTTTAAAAATTATTTTTAACTCTTTTTCAACAACAATACTTGAAGGTCTAATTATCACGACATCATGTGATATTCAGAAATTTCAAGGAATTTCTAAATTTATTAAAAGGTAAATACCCTTAGTCCCCAAATTCGAAGGATTAAATTCTATAGGAATTTTAACCTAACTAATCAAACATTGTTCTCTCATATTTCTTACAAAATGAAACTTTATATCTATGTGTTTAGTTCTATCATGATAAACATGATTTTTTACTTGAATGAAACTTTGATTATCAGTGTAAATCCTAACACATTCATTCACAAAGCCAATTTCATTTAACAAACATCTTAACCACATACTTTCTTTTATAGCATCATATGCAAAAATGTATTCAGCTTCAATTGTATACAATGCAACTAGTTTTTGTAACTGTGATTTGCAACTAAAGCACCATCACATAGAGTGAAAATATAAGAAGATGTGGATCTTCTTTTATCCAAGTCACCAGCAAAATCAGAATCAATATAACCTTTTAATTTTATCCCTTCATTACTTCTTTTAAATTCTAAACTTAAATCAAAAGTCTTTAAGGTATCTTAACATCCATTTCATAGTCAGTCAATGTGTTTCACTAGGGTGGGCCATAAACTTGCTTAGAATGCTAATACCATGTGCTAGGTCAGGTCTAGTACACACCAGAAGATACATTATTGAACCTACAGTGTTTGCATAAAGTACCTTTTCCATTCTTTTGAATTCGTCTTCCGTTTTTGGTGACTGTTCACTAGTCAATTTAAAGTGATTAGCAATAGGTAAAGTAACAGGTTTACACTCAAGCAGAGAAATTTTTTCAAGTATTTTCTTCACATAAGAGCATTGTTTTAACAATAATATGCAATTATCTCTATCTCTTTCTATTTCCATTCTAAGTATCCTTTTAGCTGTCCCAAATCTTTCATTTCAAATTCAGATTTCAACTTTGACTTAATCAAATCAATTTCAGATTTATTATGACGAGCAACATATCATCAACATATAAAAGCAAATAAATGGATTCAGGTCCATCGGCCCTTTGAAAAAGAAATAGGAATCATAATTGTTTTTTACAAAACTCAATGTGTGCACATAAGAGTTAAATTTGATATACCATTGTTCGGGGGCTTGTTTCAGTTCATAGAGTGATTTCTTCAATAGCCATACCTTTTTCAGTTTTGAATTTAACTTCAAACCCCAAAGATTGATTCATGTCTATATATATATATATAGTCTCGTCAAGGTCACCATTCAGAAAAGTTGTTTTGACATCAAGTTGATCTAATTTTCAGTTAAAGTGACCAGTGAGAGCTAATAGAATTCTGATTGAAGTATACTTAGCCACTGGGGAGAATATTTTATTATAGCACACTCATTCTCTTTGAGTAAATCCCTTAGCCACTAGTTTGGCTTTATACGTTTTACTTTCGGGATTAGAGTTTTCTTGTTTGATTTTAAAAATCCACTTGCAATCAATTATCTTTTGACTTTTAGATCTATCAACCAAAACTCAAGTCTCATTTTTAATAAGAGAGTCCGTTTCATCATTCATAGCCTCTTTTCAGAATTTTGAGTCGGGACATTTAATGGCATCATCAAAAGTAGCAGATTCAGAATTCAAGGAGTTCATAGCAAAAAATAAGGTAACAAATTCATCACTATTGAATCTGGTTAAGGTTTTTATATTCTAATTTCTCTGTCCCTAGTTAATTGATAACCAATAAGAGTGTGATCAACATATTCACTTTCATTTTCAGATTCAGTTTGCTCAAGATTTGGCTCAAATCGATTACAAATTATTGAAGAGCAAACCCTAACTATTACTCAGAGAAAAGGAGTAAAACGAAGGGACCAAAAACCGAACAATATAGAGAATAAGTGCCAAGATCAAGTCACGTATCTATCCTACTCAAGAGTCACAATCCAAGGATCAGAATGCAAACACGTGTAGGGTAGATCCTCAACCATCAAGAGGCCAAAATTGTTTTCACTTATATGTGGCCCAATTGCACAAACGGTCCAATTGGAAAATTTTCTCCATGTTCTAATAATAAGCAAATTAAAATACAAAATCAATAGTTGTTTAACTGATTGAGCCTCCTGGAGGAGGATGATTTGCTACTGTCATTGATTGTTTGGTGGGGATTTTTTGATAATAGATTATGTGTAAAAGTGAATTTTTTGAAAAATATGTAGTTAAAAAGTATGAAAAAAAATTATGAATTCACATATAAAATTATTTTATTAATAAAATATGTGATTGAAAATAAGAAAAAAAAATAAGAATTTAAAAGGTGAGGGACCAAACATGGTATTAATCTCTAAGTACCTGAAATAACCATTTGTCTAATAAGACAATTTAAATTATTGAAATCATATTTTTCAAATGTGATGCTTCAAATCAATGCCCATTTTTGGTAAACATTTTAAGCAAATGGAAAGCTACTTTTACTATTTACTCAAAATTAAAATTTTAATTTTAACCACATACATCCAAATTAGTACTCGTTATAATCTATACAATTCGTGATATCAACCATTAATCTTCTTAAACAATTACTAATAATCGTTCTCAAACAAGGACAATATAGTAACCAATTCTTCATTTGACGCGGTGAGAATGTAATACCACGAAAAGCCAAAATGCACGCTCCAAACATTACACTATATAATACCTATAGGTGTATTTTTCACATGGAAGAGACTAGTTAAGAACATACATGGTTTTGAATTCAAGTTTTCACGTCTTTACTTTATGAAAAAATTGTGTTCATGTTAAACTTTGTGAAAAATAAATTTGCTCTATGAAATAATTATTGAAGAAAATTTAAATAATAAATAATTGAAATGATCGTTTTTTAAGAATTTTAAAAAGATTTGCTGCTGCTAAAAATCCTAAAGATCCCATCACTCAGGGTGCCAACAAATGAAAAAGAAGAGCAAAGTGGGGAATGGGGCCGTAAAATTATTAAGAATGTTAATGTATGTAATTATTAGGGAAAACTTTATTACTTAATGGAAGACCAGAAGTGGAAAACAGATAAGTCCATCTGATTAGAAAAACCAGATGAATTTACTACTTTTGTTAATTGATCAAATTTGTGCCATTATCATATCAAAAGTTTAATCCAACCCAATAAAGAAAAGATTTAAACTCCAAAAAGTTAACTACTGATTTGCCACGAGATTGACAGGTAGGAGTAATAAGGGTTAAAATTTGGGAAAAATTCATTCATATGTACATGCTTTTCATTCGCATATGTTTTACAGTTGTTGAGTCGATTGGATTTTTTTATTTTTTTATTTATTTTTCAATGAAATGATGTCCACTGGAATCTGTGTAGGAATTTTGTGAACAAATTCTGTACGTGTAACGCGATTTTAAAAATTCGCATTTGAGAAGTTATGTCCAAGCAAAGCAGGCTATTATGTTTCTGCTTTTCATACAGCCAGAGAGAGGCCACTGGTGACATGACTTAAAGTATAAATACAGAAGAAAAATTTTCTTGGTAGAACCCTGGTTTCAATAATCTTACGCAAGTACACATACTCTATGAATTTATTCTATCAGATGTAAATCTGAGCTAATAAGTAGAGGTGACGTCCTCCAACTTTTCTTGGAAAACAGTCTTTTATTCTTATGGTGAACCCTAATGCTAGGTTTAAACCTAATTCTTGAGACTGTAATATGGACTAAGGTTTTTCTATTTGTACCGAAAATAGATGAAACGAGTTTGATAACTTCTCACATGAGTGCGGGCCTCGTGTAAATAAAAAGTTTCAAAAAAAGTGGACCTTCCTCCAATTGTGAGTATTCGGTCAAAGTATTTGTCAATCATTTTCGATAAATGTAGCATGATTGCATGTGCTAAATTCTTTATGTACTAGAGTGAAACCGGAAGATCAAATTGGGAATGATGATATAAGTTCTTGAAAATAATAGTGAATAATTTTTCGGTAAGTAATTAAAAAATAGTTGACTATGACCATTAGTCGGGAATAGAATAGTCACAAAATTAAGTCCATGTTTGCCCACCATTTTGGGGTATTGAAAATTTTTGGAATAGTGATTGATGGAAGAATGTGTGGTAAAAAAGTAATGAAAAATTTTAGATTTGTGTATAATATTATTTTATTTGGAGTGTATTTGGTGCATATTAAAATGAAAGAATGCACTTTTTTGAAGTGATGTGATGAGGAATATGTGGTTGAAAAAGAAGGAAAAATTATTGATGTGATAGAAAATATTATTTTACTGAAGAATGTGCGGTTGAAAATAAGTAGAAGAATGAGAATGAAAAAATAATGTGGGACAAACAGGGGTTTGATGAATATGTGGTTTAAATGAAGAGAGAGAAAATTAATTTAATGTAATGGAAAAAAATGGGGGTCAAACAAGAGCTAAATTATATCTATTAAGTCACTGCATAAGTGACATCAGATGGCTGCAATTAAGCTAAATGCACATCGTCACTTATTCTCCCAAGCAAGTAGAAACTAAGTTTCGCTACTTCCAACTTCATTCCGAGGCGATGAGCGAATGAGGCTACAAACCCTTATCTTGATCACATTTATTTTGAGTTGAGAGCACAGTCAACATCTCGTCGATGAAAACCACCTAAATGACATAACTCAATGCGGAGTTATCACCTCTCTTCTTCGACGTGATCACGGGAACCCAACATTTAGCCACACTAGATGGATCTCCATAGTTAGNAAAAAAATGGGGGTCAAACAAGAGCTAAATTATATCTATTAAGTCACTGCATAAGTGACATCAGATGGCTGCAATTAAGCTAAATGCACATCGTCACTTATTCTCCCAAGCAAGTAGAAACTAAGTTTCGCTACTTCCAACTTCATTCCGAGGCGATGAGCGAATGAGGCTACAAACCCTTATCTTGATCACATTTATTTTGAGTTGAGAGCACAGTCAACATCTCGTCGATGAAAACCACCTAAATGACATAACTCGATGCGGAGTTATCACCTCTCTTCTTCGACGTGATCACGGGAACCCAACATTTAGCCACACTAGATGGATCTCCATAGTTAGATGCACTATCGGACACAATCTTCGAGTTACGTGATACTCCCAAACTTTTGAGATTTTATTTTTTTTGTGAAATCCCGTTTGCTATTGATTGAAATTTTTAAAACTAAATCAAAGTTGACAATCAATTTTAGTAACATATATAAAAAGATTCACAACTTTTTAAATTTGATCAAAATTTATTAAAAATCTGATTTTAATATCCACCAAACATGAGCAAAATCACAATAAATTTACATTTTTTTCTCCTCTCTTACCATTTCTTACTCTCTTTCATGTCTTTTAATCAAATCTTAACCCTTCTAATGTTTTAAAATTTATCTATAATTTCTTTACATTTTATTACATCTACTACAAATCTTCAATTCCTAATCAAATTTTCAACTAATTAAAAACTAAATCCGCAATTTCTCTTATCAAATTGTGCATATAGAATGTGTCTGAATTGATTATGTCAAATTTGACTTATATTTAACGAATTGTATTTATTTGATTGATTATTAGTATTAAAATATTGCTTATATATTTTTCTTTTCGATTACTTAAATTAATTGTTTTAATTGAATATTGTTTGTATCAAATATACTATAAATTCTTTAAATGAAAAATATGCATTTTCTTGTAATGAGCAAAATATGAATAAAATATTAATGAATGAATGCGTTTTAAATGTAAATTCGCGTTTTCTTGAGTGAATATGAACCATTAAAATATCAAGAACAATTACACAGTATGATTATGCCCCCAACTTAAAATATGTGCGCCCGCACATGGTTTGATGTAATTGGGGCTCAGATCCTAATATCTTGCTCAAGTTGTAATTTGACTCGTTGAGCCATGTTGATTCGATTGACGTTTCTGCAAAGGGCAAGTTAGAATCATATCCCTCTTTAGCTAGGATTGTGTATGGGAGGTCATAGACCTATAGTGGCTATAATGTGACATTGAGCTTGACTCGTGAGCAGCGAAGATATGGTCGTATGCCAAGTATCTAGATAGTCGCGATTACGTTCATTTGCCTATAAATATTCACACTTGGTTGTCATTTGAAGGCAATTGCAAGTTGATCATTTTCACTCTAGACTAGAAATACAAATTTTACTTCCGCATTTCTTCTTTATATACTGTTGTTTTCCTCACATCAAATCATTTGTTCATTTATTTGCTTGAGAAGCAGAGCACAAATGGTCTCGGCCTCCCCTATCTTGCTCGATGAAGTCTTGATTTTCTGTTTGTAATGTGTGTTCAAGTGTGTGGGTAACATACATGAGGAAAAGAGAGACGAAGTTGATATGACATTTTGACAAAAAAAAAAAGTAGTTATACAGTTCGTAGTGCCTATAAATTGTTTCAAAATGAGATTGTTCCTGATGTCGTCTCTAGCACACTGATAGCATAGAATTAGGGGAATGGGTTTGAAGGCGATATTCTCCCCCAAGGTATGGATTATCGTAGTTAGAACCGAAGAGTGATTGCTAACGCCTTGTCAAAGCTTATATACATGTGCATTTGTTTCATTGAACATTCTTACCTTGTATATTGAGGTATATGTTATGGTCATTGTTACTATATACCCGCAAAGGAAGTACGGTGATTGTCGAGTGTGCCTATTTTTGCAATTGAGGTATATGTTATGGTCCTTGTTACTAGAGTCATTGCAATTTTTTTCACCCACCGATCAAAGTAATTTGAATTAAAATAATGATTCTTGTTGTAAAAAAAGTTAAATGAGTCAAAAGGGATGAGATTACAAAGATTTGAAGCATTCAATACGAAAATACTTATTAATCATGGTGTAAACAAGAAGAGGACAGAAATGTAGGGTTCTCAGTGGAAGACGGAGAAGAAGAGACAATAATGTAAAGAGGGAATAATTGATTAGTGGACAAATAGCTTAATATCAGTAGTAGCAGTAGATGAGCACAGGAGCTATGATTCCGTGCCCCAAAAACAAACACTTACTCTCCCAACCCCACTCCAAGCCAATCATCCATCACTACACTACACAACACAACACAACACAGCCTCGATTTGATCGTTCATTTATCTTTCTTTGAATTCTCTATTTCTCTCTCTAGTTTGCCAGTAATGGCAGTGTTTCAGTGGCAGTGCAAGAAAAAAAAGAGAGAGATTTCATTGGGAAGGTAAAGCTTTACACCACATGGCTCGAAGAAAACACGGACACCCCGGGTTCCTTATACCTCACTCCCAATCTTTCTGTTTCTCACTCCCTACTTTTCTTTCATTTTGTTGTTTCTACGTAGATAGATAGATAGAGGGAGTTAGTGCAATTTTTATTACCTGAAAATAGAACACCCCATTTCCAGAGGAAAAAAACCCTGAACAGATTACCTTTTCAGACATCCCATTAAAACCCTTCATCAACTGACTACAACTATTTAGAATTTTCTGTATAAAGGCTGAAATCAGTAAGCATAAAAGTCGGGAGACCAGTGCATAGGAAACATTCAAAAAAAGAGAAGAGTTGCTTATGCGTGTGTATGTGTGAGAGAGAGAGATAATAATTTTTAAGGTTTTTATAAGGTAAAACAAAGGGAACAAACGGCAGACGTTGAAAATGGAGGGTGGTGGCGGTTCCAGTATGATATCTTTCGGAGAAAACAGTAATGGGCTGTGTCCATCGATGATGATGCCGACATTGACTTCTCACCCCAATCCTCATGGAGTCAGCAGCAATACTCTATTTCTTCCTTTTCCTCTTCCTCTCCCCCTCCCCAGCAATCAAGACCTGAATCGACACAACGGCGGCGGTGGCTCTTCTATGATGATTGAAGAAAATTACAATAGTACGAGCACTGGGTTTTATCTTATGGAGAGTAATAGCAAGAACGATGGTGAAAGCTGCGTTGTCAAAGCAAAGATCATGGCTCATCCTCATTACCACCGTCTCTTGGCTGCCTATGTTAATTGTCAGAAGGTAAAAATAAGTCCATAATTTTGTAAAATGAACTTGTAAAGAATACCTACGATCCATGTCTCTCCTTTTTGGCTCCACGAGGAACTCAAGAGTCTAATTATACATCTTCGTCTTGTAATATGCTCCATAATTCCTCACATTTTTTCAAGAATTTGAGCGGTGATGTAAAAATATCTATTTTGGATGCAAGTGTATTAGTATGGGAGTGCAGAGAGAGCATCCCCAATTTTTTAATACTATACCACAGCAATTACTCTTGAATGAAGTCAAAGGAAAAAAGTACGTAAGAAAAGCTCTTAATATCGATGCTGTTAGAGAGGGTTTACTGGGTTATACCCCTTGTTAGAAAATTCCAAGGAACTGATTATGCGGGACTATTTATGCAGATAGGAGCACCACCGGAAGTAGTGGCAAGACTTGAGGAAGCATGCGCGTCAGCTGCCGCAATGGGCAGCCAATCAAGTAGTGTGGGTGAAGATCCGGCGCTCGACCAATTTATGGAGGCTTACTGTGAAATGCTCATAAAATACGAGCAAGAACTTTCTAAACCCTTCAAGGAAGCCATGCTTTTCCTATCAAGCATTGAGTGCCAGTTCAAAGCGCTCTCTCTCTCCTCTGATACTGGTGATGAACTCTCTCCCAAACTTTCTTACTCCCTCTATCTCTCAATGGCTAACATTTATATATATGTTCTTCTCAGATCTCACTGTTTCTTGATTTTGTTAGGTATATTTTATATGTTAGACCTGCATGTGCAGGTTTCGAAGAGGGATAGTTGATTTACTGTTGTTCAATGAACTTGTTTGCAGATGCATATCCTCCATTGTTTTTCTTTTTTCTTTTTTCTTGATCAACTTCTTGCTTGCTTTGGGATTCTCTTTGCTGTTTCTTTAGCTTTGACTATTAAACGCGTAAAACTGTTTTAAGGGTTGGCAGCGGGTTAAAATTGTTAAAGTTGTAATAATGAGTTTTATTTTGATTTATTCTCGATATTTGTATCTAATAATGCATTGCCTTTTCGAGTCCTCACATTGTTCATTCTAATTTTAGAAATATACAACATTTTTAGTACTCTTACTATTTATATAGATATCCTGCTTGTATAAAGTTGGATACTTCTACTTAGGTAACATTCGTTGCTCATTCAACCAAACAAACAGTGAAATTAACACTGATATTAAGCCTAACTTGTCTGCCGTTTAGGGTTTACAGATTGAAGAAAGCAAAGTTTGACGGATTAGGTTGAAAAATCTCAGTAATTTGAAGGATTTTATTTTATCATCAATCACGTTTTATCTAAGTTAGTAAAAAATGGTGTTTTCCAAGTCGTCATGCTTTAACATATGTGGAAATACTCGCGTTTGCTTTCTATAGCAACTTTATTCTTTCCTTGAACGTGTTGATCAGTTCCTGATTATTCCATCAGTAAAGCAAGGAGACCTAAAATTAATGGAGGTGCACATATAATCTGCATTATTGAATCTGTACCAGGCCATAAAAGTGGTGCTTGATGAACATCTTTAACTGATCATTTCCACTAACTCTTGAGCTTGATGGATCTTTGGTGTTCCAATTTTTAGGCCGCTAGCCAACACGAATTAATTTGTACTTTATGCCAAATTAACCTTTCGTCTTATACCCTATGCTGGAGGTATGATCATAACATCTTTGTTGCCGCTACACTTCTTTACTGGATGGCTTTAATTTCATTCAATTTAATGGAGACTTCTGCAACACAAGAAGAGATATGTGTCTAACTCCTTAGGCTATGTATCAAATTATCCTCTAAATCAAACAGTTGATCGAGTTGTTCTTGGATGTAGTTATTAAGCAGAAGCACAAAATTATTCTTGAAGGTAAAAATTTATTGCCTGAAAATGTGGATTTCCCACTATTTGTTCCATTTAAGGTAAATTGGTTAATTTTTTTATGCTGTGATTTATCACTATTTTCATTTTTATTGTGTTTGCATGAATTACCCCATATGGCTTGTGAAAAAAAGATTATTTCTCGTTCAAATATTTGACTAAGAATTTTATTTTTGACTTAAAATGCCCATTTTGTTAATCAAGAGGAGAACACCTCAACGTAGCTTCACAAGTATTTATCCTATGTTCCACGTCAGCATCTTTGTGAGACAAGAATCATTAATTTTGTCAACTTTGCATAGAGAGAGATATGGCTAGAGGTGTAAAAGAAATCCTCGATATTCAATAGGATTAGAGTATCCATCCAGGTTGATCATTTCTAATTTAAGTACTTTACTGGTCGAGAAACAGCAATGAGATATTTGATCAGGTTTTATGGAATATATAGAGATACAAGACAAATTTCAGAGATCTCAAAGATTACTCATCGTATACTCTTTATAATATATTTGTTGATTTGATTCCTTTGACCTAATTTTGCATTCCACCTTTAGAAACCTTGCTTTTTCTGAAGTACCACAAAATGGATAGAGTTTAGCAATCTATGTATGAGCCTCACCTCCAAATTTGAGGCGGGATTAATATAGAGCTATTAACCTAAGGGTGACTGTGTGGAAAGAAAGGCCATTTGCTCGTTGGCTTTTCCCGCTTAACTCTTACTGGCCATAGGAAAGTGTAGACTACCATTCTTACAATGAAAATTAACTTGCAATTGATTTTTTCTATGTTCAAGGGATGCAAATGAAGATCACTTTTCCACTGGGAGTGTAATGTTATTTTACTACCTTTGCATAACTTTTAAAAATTTCTGAATATAAGCTGATCAAATTTGTCCACGGCCTTGACAGTGGAATAGCGCTTTGATTGTTGAAAATGTCCAGGTAAATTCTTCTTTCGCCTAAGAATTTATTGACCACTTAATCCAGAAATAGAGGTAGATGAATGACATTAAGGATATTTTTGTTTGAGTGAAAAGAATGACATTAAGTTCTAATTTGTTTTGAGTGTTTGATGCTTCTCATTGTTGCCACCAACTAGCCATGTTCGTTTTGCTTTCGTTGACGATTCACCTCCACCAGGGGTCTAGGACATAAGGTTGTCTTTGCGAACTTTGTGTTCAGCCAATAGTTACTGGCAACCACCATGTTTAGCCAACGGCTACCTAGTTGATGTCTACAATTGGATGGTGGTCTAACTACGTTAGCATGGGCCATAAGTGACCAGTCAGTAGTCACCTCACAGACAGTAGGTCTATGATAGTTTGCCGGTAGGTGGTGGTTGGGTGAATTGTGCTATAAATTGTTGCAAATGTTTTGCTATACGAGAAAGGGATTCTCGTCTATATGCACTTAGGGTCCGTTTGATT
>CAIGRL010223387.1:0-19198 GCA_903798325.1 Fraxinus xanthoxyloides
CAACAAAAAAAGGCGGATACGGCATCTATTCAACCAAAAGAAGGTGGTCATGGCACGTGGGAGATAACCAATTCAAGTGTGAAAGGGAGGTCACGAGGTGAATAGTAAACTTAGCATTCTCTCTTTTAAAGTAAAGGGGATATATAATTATGATTGAATGATTTAATTATATGATTACTAAAATTACGTGCTTCTGTATATGTATAATTATATGTAATTATGGTTGATTTATTTAAATTAAATTATTACCATAATTACGTACATCTATATATGTGAGTGTGTTTATAACTATGATTGTCCCACATTATTCACATAGAGCTCATAAACAATTGTTTAAGGTCAATTTCTTCCGTACATGTTTTTTGAAATCTTCTTCAAATTTATAGGGTAAGTGTAGCATATATTGTATGTTAATTTTTTTTTGATACTTTAAAATACGGAATTGAACTTATGAATATAATATGAGTCCTATTATAGCAACGAGATATGGTTCTTAATTCTCGTTTCTCCATAAGTATTTTATGATTATGTACGTGGATTTTAAATACCTAATTTCATTTATAATTTCGGTTTGTAATCCTCATCTTTCCTTATGTACGTTAAGAATTTTTGAATTTTAAATATGAATTACAATTTATGTCTCACTTATTGAAATTTATCTCACTTACAATTTATGAATTTTAAATATGAATTACTATGAGTTTTTAACAATAAATTTTAAGATTAAGGAAGTATTTTATTTTTTGTTATTGTAACATTGTAAATAATTATCTTTTATAAAAGTTCTATTTTTACGATACGTATTTAATGAATCAAAGGGAAAGTTTTTGGTCGTTACACGATATCCCTATATTAACTAATTACCCCTCTCATGTGAAATTAACCATAATTACTTGGTTTAACCTACAATAACTTTATGTCGATTAAAACACAACCAATCACATTAAATCTTGTGAAAATAGCTCAATTGGTCAGGTAGGATTATGAGAATATTTCTACCCCCTATAAGAACCTGGGGCATTTATTACTTTGGTCTAAAATGCACAATAATCTATCAACAATTGTACAAATTACACAATACAATCATCTATTGGCCAAATAAATGATATGCATTAAACACAATACTAATAATTACACGAGCATAAATATTTTAACATTAAGCCCATGTTTGTTTCTCATTGTTTTACCATAAAAATGATTTTTTTTAATTTTTTTTTTAAAAAACATTGGGGTCCACTATGCGAGAAAGAGGTCAAAGATTGCGGCTTAATAACTGTAGCAACGATAAGAATTCTCCTTTTAATTGGAAATAAACAGGAGCTAAATGATATTGAAATTAATTAAACTAAGTTAAACTACACCAATCATTTTAACGTTAAAAAGTTGATTCATCTTAATACAAAGGCACAAAAGAAAAAAGGTAGAGAAATACATAACAAAATGGAGAAAAAAACGGATAAAATATAAGATAAATGTAGAACTCGTCCTTTGGTTGAATTCTTGAAGCAATAGAACGGTGTAATCTCGATTTTTCCCAAATTCTCTTCACTTTTGCTTGGTTTTTCTCCTCCTTTTCTTGCCTCTTTTCTCTCCTTGAAGCCCTTCAATGTGGTGAATAATGAATGTGGTAATGAATGGCTGAAAATAGGTACTCCCCCCATCCCAATTATATAGGCTTGTTTCGTTTTTTACACGGATTAAGAAAACTTTTCTAATGTCATTGAAAAATTAATTTTTGCCAAAATCTTTTCTAATTTATTCTTATTTAATTTTCAGTATGCAAAACTAAATTATTATTGGAATTAATAAAGAATTGAAGAAGAATAAGAAATGAGAGTTGTTCTATGTTTCCAAGAAGAGAAAAATATGTGTATTTTGATGATTTCAAGAAGGGGTGGGGTTGGGGAGGGGGGAATTTAATGAGGGCATATTGTTAAATGAATACAACAAAATATTCTACATTAGGAAACAAACCTATATATTTGGGATGAGAGAAAATGAAAACCCAACCTATATAGTTGGGACAGAGAGAGTATTTAAATGATCTAAAAGGTGCATTGAAAATACCCAAAACTACATCCAAAAATAACACGGAAGGCGTGCAGCCTTGCACTTGGGCAGTAAGCTCAAGTGCTGGCCAAGTCCACGTGCGCGGGGAACGGGTCTTGGCTCCATTTTTGCTCCTACGTCTCCCACTAATTGCTCGATGGGTCCATCAACTTTGATCATGTGCAATTCTATCCTCGAATTTTTATTTTTGCTTCAAAGATGCCCTGTATAATTTGCAACCAAGGTCCTTCAACTTTTAACTCTTCTCCAATTTGATCTTCAACTTCATTTTTTTGTGCACTTTTAGTCAATTTTCTCTTCCTTTTGCACTGTTCTCTTTCAATTGAAGATTTTTGAACTACAAAAGCAATCAATACATGAATGTGAGTAGAATTTCCCTCGACTAATTCACATTAAACATATTTAGACCTCCAATAAATGTGCGAAAACACACTTATCATGTACATTAAGTGAAAATCAAAATAATTAGTTGATGTTTGGATACCATATATAAATTCAGTTAAATTAAAAAAAATTCAAATATACATTCATAACTATTTATCATCCACAAATTTCATGGAACCAACTATTATTCATCTTATTATGTAGATTTATAAACCAATTTAAATTTGCGAAACGAAGCCTTAATTTTTGAATTGGCTCAAGTAAATAATTTACATTAAACATATCTTTACAATATTACTATGAAAAGTCAAAAGAGTTATCCAAGCTAAACAAGTTATGCCTACAATCTATACATTTCGAAGGACTCACAAATATTACTCGTTTATCACCTACTCATTTTTTGAAAAGTAGAATTTTAACAATAAAAAATGAAACCGAAACATAGGCTTGGTTCTCATTTTCAATTTTGTTGATCTTGAAAAAGAGTCTAAAAATAATTTTTACCACTAATTCATTAAATATGTCTATAAATTTACGTTTATTGTTATATTAAAAAAGAATGGAAAACCCGAAATTTCATATAATTGTGAGAAACGTTAATATTAACTCCAAATATATTTAACTATCCTAAATGATAATTATTTTATGTTACCATCTGAATAGCCCATTGACGTTTCAAGAATATGCATACAATTTGACGACCCAAGTATGAAGTAATTAATAAAAAATCAATACAGCCTTGTCTACTAAATTTAATTCTTGGTCTTCTCCATTTTTAACGATTCCACTTTAATACGGCATTATTACTAGTTAACACATTTCTTTTCCTTTAATACCAGACAGCAGATTTGTTATTTAAGATCACTAGGGACTCAGAATTAGTCCATAATTTGATCGGACGTTGATCGAGAAATCAGAATGACTACTGCGTCCAAAGTAAAGACCGTGCTTCTTCTGGTGCTCATCGTTTGCGCATTTCTTTCAGATGCACAAGAAGACCAAACGATCAATTATGGAGATTTTCCTCCAGTTCCTTGTGATCGCACAGGTGGTAATGAAGAGAACTGCAGACCAGAGCCAGATAATAATAACTACACAAGGGGCTGCGAGCCAAGTTTGGGTTGTCGCATGGAGAGTGTACAGTCTGTGAATCCAGAACTCAAAGTCAGGGAGGGTCTAACTTAACTACAGAAAAAAAAAAACGTTTGAAGCACAAAATAAAAAGTCATGTAGTATTAAAAATTCAAATTTCAGTAGCTGGTGTCGCGGTAGGTTAAAAAATATTAATTTTTCTATGTTGAGCTTCATGCTTTGGGATGATAACTGAGTTAGTTTAATGTACTTGTAACACATTTGATCATCCATTATGAGATGTTTTGCCTATCGAATCCTTTTTTTTGTCTTCCAATATATTTTAAATTAATTCGGAAAAATTTCAGTTCGGATTCCAAAATTTTCAAGGCTGCTTTTTTCTGTTTCATGAAAAATCCGTTTTTGGGTTCTTCATTTTGTAATATTGCGCAGTCATTAATTGTGCTAATCTGTTTCTGGGTTTTTTTTTTCTCATTCTTCTTAATTGTCACAAATGGATCGAGAAAATGAGTTTTAACATATGGATCGAGAACGTGTGGCAAAACCATATATGTTATTCACATGACAGAAAGGAGTTTTAACCATCCACGTATTATTTTAATTTAAATCTTGATCCGTGTTTTTAGTACCATAACAGAACTTATAGATACATGAAAATCATTTGGAAATCGGAAGGATACAAACCCCTTTGGACATTTTTTTTTTGATAAAGTACGTATATGTGCACAAGTGGTCTTGTTTTGTGCTAAAGTTAACTGTTGAAGATGAGTTATTCGTGAGAAATTAATTGTGATACTACCTTTGGACCTTGAATTATAAATTAAATTAGATTATGTCTAGTTTAATTACTTAATTTTCATGTTTTGTTTATGCAATTAATGTTCGATTAATGTTGTTTTTTAGTCACCAAAGTGGCCAAACATTATGTTATTGCGAACACTAAATTATATAATTTATTTGTCAATTACTCTTGATGTCTGATGCTTATAAATGAAGATTTAGACGACATTATTATTATTGTTGTCAAGAGTGTTGACCCAAAAAATGAACTTAATAAATGTCAAGTCCACTCTTGTCACGTCAAGTACGATTCCGACGCGTTCTTACCTGAACAACGATAAGTTACGTTACACTCAACGGGAATATGTGGAAGGATAGATAAAAACATATATTGGAATCACTATGTTGTCTATTGAAACTAATGTTCAACAAGATTGTAAAGATAACCAATAGATATTATACTGAGTGTTCTCTATGGATTTCTCAAGAGCTCAAGTATACATATATTTCTTGTTTTTCTTGATTGTAAAAGAGCCAACCCCTATTACTTACATTGAGAAACTATTTATATTGCCCTAGCCGATGTGGTGATTGTTGGATCAGAACCACGTGACCTTATCTTCTACATCGGGATGTCATATCATTGTCTATTTATAATGCATTGATAAGGGGTCAGCCGCTCTACGTAGTAGGTTGACACTGACAAACTTTATTACATACGTCACATCAATCATTTCGAGCCTCAACATCAATTGTAGTGCTTCGTCCTTGAGGTAGTGGTTCAGCGAAAACTTCGGATTTTGTGTATGGACTTCGGCCTAATTTGACTTTTCCATTATTTGACATTGTGAACTTTCCTTTGACTTTCTTGTTGACTTTCAGTTCACGTAGTTTTCCACATGACAACTTTTCCTTGAGTCTTGGAGGTAAAGCGTAACAATAGTCCCCAAAGTCTAGGCATGATTATTTATGTAATGCATGGACATTGAATGTTGAATAAATTGAAATAATAAATTCTTCATAGGGGAGGAGGAAATTGAAATAAATTGCACTGCCACCATAGTTGGGAACATATATGATTCATGTTGAACCTCTATAAGTGAAGTCCGAAGTCATTTACTTGGTAATTTTTCATACCTTTCGAAAGTACTTTGAGGAGGGTATACTGAAGCAAATCGAATCCAAAGTTGTGTCTTCCAAGTGCTTTCATACTTATTCAAGGCACCGTCTGAATCGGTTGAGGTAAAGGGGGTCAGATGCTCTTAGGACCTAAGGTTGATAGTTATGAGGCGTTATTTGTTTTTAATGAATTTTGCTTTCCTTGGGGAGATGTCCAATTAAATCAATTCCTCATTTTGCAAATGGCCAAGGGTTGGATACTATATTCAAATCTTGAGAAGATTGCCTTTGGATAGTAGCAAATGGTTGACACTTATCACACTTCCTAACAAAATGTTGCGCATCCTTTTTCAAGGTAGGTTAATAATATCCTTTTCTAAGTACTTTTTGTACTAGGGGACCATCCCCCTGTGTGATTCCCACATACCCCATCATGGATTTCCTTAGAGTACATAATTCGCTTGTTCTCCACCAATGCACCTGAGTAAGGGAAATGAGAACCTACATTTGTATAACACCTCGTATTAGAAGATGAAGTGGGTAGCTCTCCTTCTGAGCTTCTTCATTTCCCAAGGGTAGGGTCTGGTCCTTGAGGTAGGATATGATAGGCTTCATCCAAGCTAGAGTGTCTTCGACCCACATTATTGCTTCATTCATGTCTGTAGAGGGTCTGGATAGGTGCTCTATAGGCACAACTGTGAGTAGTTCAGAATCTTTACTACTTGCCAACTTTGATAGTGCATCGACGTGGACGTTACTGGAGCGTGGGATTTGTACCAGTTCGAATCTCTCAAACGAAGGGATGAAACTCATCACCAATTTTAAGTATGCTGCAATATGTTTATCTCTGGCTCAAAAATTACCATGAACCTGACTTACCACCAGTTGGGAGTCGTTGTTGATAATGAGCTTCTTTACTTGTATTTCTTTTGCCAATTTTAGGTCGCTAGGAGATTCTCATATTCTGTTGTATTATTTGTGGCTTTGAAGCTGAACCTTACAGCACACGTAAGCTCGTGACCCTGTCTTTCTTGAAGACCTATCAATTGAGAGGTTTCACGTTGGAGGTTCGATAGGCTCCATTTCTTCTTCCATTTCTGGAACAAGAGTAAATTCGATCACAAAGTTTGCTAAGGCTTGACCTTTGATGGCTGCCATGGGCATAAAGATGATGTCAAACTCACTACGTTCCGCATCCCACTTAAGTAGCCTTTCTGAAGCGTATGGCTTCTATAGTACTTGGTTGAGAGGGAAGTTTGTTAATACGTATATGCTAAGAGCCTGAAAGTATGACCTTAACTTTCTTGATGTTGTCACCAAGGAGAGAATTAACTTCTCCATTTCTGGATAACGAGTCTCTGCTACTAAGAGTGCTTTGTTGACGTAGTAGACATGCAGTTGATGGTTGTCCTCTTCTCTAACTAGAATCGAGCTGAGGGCCTCTGGAGTTACTGCTAAGTATAAGTGCAGTACCTCATGATCCTTAGATTTGGAGAGGAGGGAAGCTTGATCTAAATGCTTCTTCAGCTCTTGTAAGGCTACTTTGCATTCTTCTGACCATTGAAATTTATTTTCACCTTTAGTCGAGTCGAACCATTAAAATACTGAATCAAACGTTTAAAAAAAATAAAAAAGAGTTTAAACGGCTTAGCTAAACTGAGCCGAGCCACAAAGTGACTCGACTCGACTCGACTTATGAACGATAAGAACCGAAGAGGCTCTTTTATTTATGTTGGAGGTTGGATGTATTACAATCTCATTACAGTTTGTTGAGAAATGGAGGCATGGAGATTTGACGAACCCACCGGCGGCGGCTCCACCTCTCGGACCTCCCTTCCTCTCCCACCCAATTACACTTACTCCCAAGTCCAAGTACCTGCTTATTCTCTCTCTCTCTCTCTCCTCTCTCTCTCTCTCACACACACACTCACACTCACACACACACACACACACACACTCGTATGTATTCATATATTTCATATTATGTATTTAAAATCCTTGTTGTTACATTAGGTCCCGGTTGTTCAGCTTCGTTATTATTTACTACTGAAACTTCAACTCGAAAGGGTATTTTGTAGTTTAATTGCGCAGTAAGGCGGGTTCTGCGTTGCTGAATTAGGGTTTTAGAGTTACTCTTTGGCTGTGTGGTTTGGTTGCGTGCTTCTTATATACACGCATTTTCATATTATTGATGTAATACTCGAATTTTCATTACACTTAAAATATAATAAAGTTAAAGAACTTGTGAGCGCCTTTTTCTAAAATGAAAAATGAAATTGGAGGGATGGTAGTATATTGTTAAGTGGCATATTTTCAGCTCAAGGGGTATTTGTTTCATACTTGAAGCTGGTTAATGATTTTCTTTCTTATCTTCTCTTTGAGAAGCGGTGGATCTTATATAATATTAATACAGTTGTTATTTGACACTAGAGTTATCCCCCATACTTGCAGGCCGTATTAGTACACTTGGCATCAATTGATCCAATTGAGTTGTGCAGTGAAGCTAAAGTCGAGCGATGCCGGGCAACTAGGGATCTGAGAAGTTGTGGACGCTGTGTACAGAGTGTTTTGATTTCTTGCGGCCATGCCGCCTTATGTGAGGAATGTAGTCAACGATGTGACGTTTGTCCAATATGTAGAAATCCCTTGTCGAAGGATGGAAATAGACTGCGGCTTCGCCTTTACTATGAGTGTATAGAGTCTCGTCTTATATCCAAAAGGTGTGATGATAGGTTGCAAGATAAAGAATTTACGGAGGATCAATTGATTGCTGATGTTCAACGGCTTTATTCTCTATTTGATGTCTCCTTGGAGAATAATTTGGTTTCTCTGATCTGCCACTGTATCCATAAACATTCTCTTATTTTGGTCTGGACAGAAGCATAACATTTATTGTCATTGCAGAATACCCTCTATCGGAAGGCATGAAATAGGGAAAGTCCTATTCAAATCTGGACCGTTTCTTACAATTATTTTCCATTTGTAGGACTTTGGTACCATAAGAGTGTGTTTGATTGCAAGCATGAAACTTGCGCGGAATTAACATAAGCACGGAAATTGAAAATTAAACGCGTTTGATTGGCTTAATTTTTAACCTAGAAAATGATGTACGTTTTCATGAGTTTGGGTTTTTAGGAAGTGTGAATTGCTTAGAAAATAAAAATCTACTATCCCAAAGAAAATGTTTCCTTCTTTTTGAGGAAAACATGGTCACGTGACAACTTTTGGAAAATATTTTTTATGGAAAAAAAATGTCAATCAAACACCTCAAAAGTAAGAACTTGGTTGAAAAATGACATTTTTCATGAATAATAAAGCCAATCAAAAATACCCCAATTGTTTTAAACATAAAAAAATATCCTATTAGAGAGCCTAGTTGAATAGTTTTTCTTTTTATACATTTGTCTATAATTTCTTGTGTTAAAGAAGAATTTGTTGAACTGAAAAGCAAAACGGATCAAGAAGTGTTAGGGTGCTTAGCATATTCGTTATTTTGTACTGACAGTATATGGAGTACCGAATGTTTGTCTTGCTATAAAATTGATTTGTACATTTCTCCTGCTATGAGATTGATTTGCTTATTCAATTACATAGGTAGTTGTTTTTTTCCTTATTAGAGGACACAGATGTTACAGATGTTTGCATGGATGAAACTGCTGTCTCCAGTGATCCGGTTATTGCCTTCTTGCTTGATGAGAAGGTTGTTAAAGATTGGTGCAAGCGAGCATTCAAAAACATTATGACACAGCTTCAAGCAATATGTATCCTAAGTTTTAAATCTTGATAATCTGTTTATTTGTAAGGTAGAAATTGATCGATTTTGCACACCTTGACATCCTTAATAGATAATCTTACATCACTAGAGATGAAAGAGAGTTTAAATTTGCTTCTGAAAATATCTGTGAAGCTAGCTGGTATATCCATGGTTCTTGATGTTTTGGAATCATCTTCGGTTTCAGCAAAGCTTCATGATTTGCATCATCTTCAAGAGAGTATACTAAAGACAAAGCAGGTCAAATTGCTTGTTCCAGATTTTTATTTATGCTCAACTTGCTTAGAGAAATCTCATTACTTCTTGGTTCAATATTCAATAATTATTTAAAGGAGAAATCAGGTATATAAGTAATCTGCACAAAAGCATCTCGCTCAGGTCTCTTCAACATTTTATTGATCATATAATTATTACCATGTGCATACCCCTATTGGTAGGTATATTAGAAATTTGTCCATTATTTTATATTATTTAGAGTCGTTAAATTCTAAACAGGTTATGAGTTTTCTCTGGTTTAATTTTTAGATGATGCTGTAGGGTGGGCCATCACTGGATAAATATTTTTGTACAACATTGGAAACCTGTTGATTTATGCTGTTTCCTGATTTACAGCACATGGAGATTATAATTTGGTGTATAAGACATCAGTTTTTGGAGAATGTAAGATCTCGGCATTCCAATGTTGCATCATGGTGTTCACTCGTTCAAGATCGGAAATCTGCTGCTAGTAAGCGTTCATGGCCTGGCTCAATAAATTGGAAGACAGAATACAGTAGACAAAATAGTTCTACCCTCTTTATTGAGGAAGCACTTTCAAATCTTGAGGTAGATGGAGGAAATATAGATAATGGTATAGAAGAATTATCAATTGCATCTTTGCAGAGAGATGGAGGCTCTTTACTTTCCCAGTCTAAGTTACTTGGAAAGGGAGGTTGCTATCCTTTCGAAAATCTGCGTGCTGCTGCCGACTTTCTATTCTTACAAGGAAATTCTGATTTGGTGGTTTCTAAGCAAGCAATTGTATCCTTTCTCATGTGGTATTTGGTTAGATTTAATCATCATATGTTTAATATGGGAGTTAGCTATAGTTCCTTTCTCATGGGGTGGTTTATGGTGTTGATCAGAGAGTTTTACTTTTTTATAATTCTTTAACTTTTGGCATAGTTCTTGTATTATCTATTTGATCGGCAGTGGACAGTGCCTGATGAGAAATGGAGATACGTTGTTGATGATTTTGCTGCCACTTTCAGTATAACCAGGCACTCCTTGCTGGAATCTTTTACCTTTTGTCTTCTGGATGACCACACTGATGAAGCTCTGCAGGTGAACTTTTAAAATGAAAACATGTTGAACAACTGTATTATCTTGGAGTCTTTTGAGTTAGAATGCAGTGTTGTTAATTATGCTATCTTTTTGCCTCACTGGGTTAGGACCTTGCGGACTTAATTATTCTATAGCAGTATCACCATATATAACTTCGAAATCATCATTGCTTTGGCAAATCTGGTGATGGTTTTGATTTAATATTTGCAAAATATTCAGATAATGCTGTGTGATGATCGAGCACTATATTTTTTTTCTAAGAGAATTGCGAAATAATCTTCTAAATTTTCATGGCTTCGATTGTCACATAAATGTATGTACAATATGCTGCTGATTTGAATAATTTGATTTCTTATTTCCTTTCCAGACATATTGCTATCATTTGGCAGTTTATTGTGCAACTAGAACTGAAAACTCATTCAATTGACACATCCATTGGTTCACAATTTAGCTGCACATAGAATTTGGAATACATTGGCTAGATATTTGGCAAATTGGAATATATCGGGAGATTAAAGGTGAAGTAAGCACTATACCGCATACAAAAACCAATATGTAAGAAGAAAGGAAAAACCAAGATGCAAACATCCAGCCATGTAAGTTAATATGCAAGTACAATTTCTTTAGCTGGAAGTCTGAAAAAATTGCAAATAATTCTATCTTTTAAGTTTTAAAGGAAGCTTGAAAATCTAGTTCAGAAAGTAATGTTGGTTTCTCGACAACTTATTTTCCTATCCTCCGTGTCAAATCCTGTGGTTTCCAATTCTGTTAATAAGGAACAGATGGCTTCCCATAGATAATTTGAATAGAACAAAGATGAAGTTTCCAAGGTTAGAAGGTGTGTAGTAACAGTAAGCAGTCACTTGGCTGGTAAACTTAGATGACAGTTGAGCTATTAAACGGTCCCTTCTCCAACTAGGTTTCTTATATGCATCTACTTTCCTTTTTAGAGTAATTTGGCCATTTTCTTCATCTATCCCCTGTTTGACAACCATTATATAGAGTTTTTTATTTGGGAAAATGAGTTTTGGAATAATGATTTTATGGAGAATGTGTGATTAAAAAATGGAAAAAATTTGGGTTTACTTGCATAATATTTTATTGGGAGAAAGTGTGGTTGAAAATGAGTTTGAGGAAAAAAAGACTTATAAAAATGGTTGTCAAATAGGGGCTTAGTATTAGTGTGTTAACCTTTTATGCATTTTATGAGGTAAATATTATTGTAGATCATCTAAATTTAGTTATTTATGCTTACTGCTGGTAAGTTCATAGTGCTAAGAACAAGATCATATTATAAATGCCATACCAAATTTATATTTTTTCAGAACAGCCATATTGATTCTCTGGGTGCGTTAATTGTATATTGATAATTCATCACTTGATTGCTAGGAAGCGTCTCGCCTTCTTCCTGAAATTGCAGGACCAACAATTCATCCTAAGGTTGCACAGGCTCTCTTAGAGAGACAGCAACCTGATGCAGCTCTCATGGTTTTGAGGTGGTCGGGACATGATGGTGGTGCTTCATTAGTTTCACTTGAGGAGACTGTTACCGCAGTTCGAGTTCGGGTGGAATGTGGGCTTCTGACTGAGGCTTTTTTGCATCAGAGAATGGTATGCACAAAGGTCAATAATAAGAAAGTGAGGGACGCTTCTGATAAAGTAAAAGATGACTGCTGGAATTGTGTGCTCTGGGTGGAGGCACTGGTGACTGAAATTTGTTGTCTTTGTATTCGGAGAAACTTGGTTGATCAAATGATTGAATTGCCCTGGAATCCTGATGAGGAGAAACATCTTCATAAATGCCTATTGGATTTCACTATTGATAATCCTTCAAAGGCTGTTGGAGGTCTTCTTGTGGTTTTCTATTTACAGGTACTGCATTTGTATTTAGGTAGAGACCTGCTTTCCATATTGGGTTTGTTTGAGCCCCTTATTTTTGGAAAAATAAATTTTGTAATATGATTATTTGGAGAATGTGATTAAAAAGTAGATAAAAGTTTTTGGTTTATATGTAAAATTATTTTATTGGGAGAATATGTGGTTGAAAATGAGTTTGAAAAAAAATGATTTATTAAAGAATGGGGTTCAAATAGGGGCATTCTATGTCCTATAAAGTTTAGATACATGCTAACTCTGTTGAATTCTTAGAATTAGAAGCAATTTGGGAATTCTCGACTCGAATGTTTTCCTTTGTGGCTTAACATGGTCATGTTAAAATTATCATATTGAAGTTAAATGAATATGTAGCTTAGTTTTGCTTATAGAATATGTTCTTTTCGTTGTTTACTTTTGAGTTTTTCCCTGCCTTGTTATTGATGAAACCTATAATTGTATTACCAATTTGTTTAGCTGAATGTCATTGTGCATCTACCTCATCTAAGATTGCTCACATATATTTTAAAGGGTTCGCTCGGCTTAGGAGCCGAAATTGTTGCCAAACCACTTGATGAATCATTTGGAAAAAGTTGGGTGTTGTGTGGCTAGTTGCTTAGCTTGCTGAGTTAGTCTAAATTATTGAAATGCGCATGGCATGATAGCCATATTGATCTTTCTTTTTGGGGGTATTGAATTATATGGTTGGAGTAAGATTTTGGAAAGATGATACTAGTGTTCTAAAAAGCGTAAAGTGTAACTAGACATGGAGGTGAAGCTTCAAGCTTTACGAAGTTAAGCGAGCAGGCTTAGGCGTAAGAAAACGTTTTCTTATTTTAATCACTTTAAAAATTATTTAATAATTAAAATAATATATATGAAACATTTAAAATTATAAAATACTATATTTACTTAATAATTCCTACCATTAATTTTCGAAATGAAAAAATTAGAATATTTTTCATAATTTCAATTTTCAACTAGACAAATTCTACTTAATAGATTTATAGGAACTTCATACATGTTTTTTAAGTTTGTAACAAAATAACATGTCTCGAGATTATAATTATATAATGTAGATAGCACCATAATTTAAATCTTATTTAACTATTTAGATAAAAGTCATTTAAATTTTTAACTTTTGTACAAATAAAATCTTTTAAAAACTTGAAATTAAAGTCAAATGAAAAGCTTTTTTTAGAAATAAAAAAATTAATAAGCTAAAGTCAAATAAAAGACTTTAAAAAATAAATAAATAACTGATAATGTGCGCATAGGGAAGATGAAAGAAATGAAGGAAAAAATTCAAATGTGCTTAGATGAGCTTTTTAGAACACTGGATAATACTAACTCCAACCTGGCTTGATTTCGTTTGCAAATATCTCTAATAGTGAAACTATAATTGAGTACATGAATACATGCGCCCTCTAACCCAGAGGGGTTGCTCAATTGGTTAGGCTTTGGATTTGCTCCCAAATGGTTACCAGTTCAAGTTCCCTTAGGGCACTGAGGTGAGTATCCGGTCGTAAACTTCAAGACCCCGTGGGATTAGTCGAAGTGTGCGTAAGCTGACTCGGACATCCACGGTTATTAAAAAAAATACATGCCCCCTCTAACCTATATTGCCGTTTTCTTAATTTATCGTGAACTGGTGCCACCTCTCGTGTATATTCTCATGTCTTGTTTTTTCCATTATATTATGGTACTCTTCTATCTAATATTTTCTTTCCTGCTATGTCTTATGGAAGATTTTGTCCTTTAATAATGTAGCACTCGACACCATAAGGCATATTGGTCTACCATATGATGTATAGAACTTGCCTTTCAACCCTACAGGTATTTTTACGTATAGAATCCATGTACTCGGTTTCATCTCACTCACCCTGATACTATGATTTCCATCGTTTCGAAGACCAGTTTGTTATTAATTGAATCTAAATACCTAAATTGATAATTCATTAGGAGAACGCGATGCTCTAAAGTCTGAAGTAGCTTTGCCATCATCCTTATTCCTACTATGAAACTGAATGTGTTTCATCCTACTTCTGCTTATCCTGAACTTAAATTTTTCAAAGTTCTAATTTACTATTTATCCCCTCCTAGTCTCATGTAATTAGTGTTTTTTTTTTTTAAATCAAGTTTAAGATGCTCGCATCGTAATCCTTGCAATTAATTTTTTTTTCTTTCTAAATTTACTAGGGCCATTAATTTGAAGCGATAACATGTCGTCAATCATGCTAGAAAAAGTTCATGAACTTTCGTCTTGGAACTATGATCCATTCTCTTACAAAAGGTCACACTTGGTACATTGGAATTGTGTGGAATGTGAAGGGAAAACGTAGTGCCTTTTCAGTGCATATAACTGGATATGAATATGCCATTAATATTTGTGTTTATTCCATGCATGTTGCTACAAAATATGTGGGTAAGATCTCAATTACCTTAATCCTCATCTGTATCCCCCACACAAATTCTTTTGGACTGATGGACAAGTACTTAGACTGTGTTTCATTTCCTTTTCAGCGTCACCGGTACATTGAGGCATACCAAGTGGATTGTACACTTCATAAGGCAGAGGAAGACTTCATTTCAAAAAATTCACTCAGTGAAGAAGACTCATTTAAAATAAGGTCAAGAAGTCATTGGAGAAGGGAATTAGTTGTAAGTGGTCTTGCTTTCTCAAGTTACTCATCAGTTATTTATTCTTGTGTGGTTATGAATTAACAAATGAAGTATATATTAATGAGATATAGATAATAAACTAATTGAGTTTGAGTCTTGACATAATAGGTGCAAAAGTTGATTGAAAGATGCAGATACATGTTTAATCATCAAATCTATGATCTTTAATTGAATAGAACCCTTATCAAATATCATGTACGTGCTTTCTGTATTTTTGCTACATTGGGACACTACCATATCAAGCGTATACCCTCTGGATATGTTCTTTTGCTAGTTTGATAAATTTTCTATTTTATGCAGCTCCTTTTTATGGCAGCTAATAGTTCCTGTAATTTGACTTCTCTTATGCTTTGTTGCAAGATCAAGGCTTTCTAGACAAACTTTGTCTTTTCTTGTTCCTCATTTTCTATAACAATGTTCCCTGGAAAGTGGGGCTCTATCAGTTCTACTGTTACTTTGATTGTTATTTATAACATGACATCATTTGTTTTCAATGAGGAAACTTTGTATCTGAACCAAACTATTGTAGAATGGGGGAGTTTGTTTCAGGGACAGTAAAATCAAACTATGGAGGATACTAACTGTATGGTCCGTGTCTATTTTCCTTTTCCTTTATTCTTTTAGGTATTTGTGGTGTTGGGGTAGTGGTGTCTTGGGATGAAGATTTCAGGGGTGCGGTGCCCATGGAGTGCTTTGAATCAACAGTTGACTGATTCTGACTGAGGATTTGATGTAAAATAAACAAGTTTCTGAAACTAATGCTCTTTTGCAGGGGAGAGGGATAGAGTTGTTGCCAGATATCTTACAACAAGAAGTGAAGACTGGAAAAACTCCTGAAGTTAATGGTTTTAGTCGCAATGAAGCCAATATTCCACCAAAATCTGGTCTCTATCAAGTACAAGGACCAATCTTGGGCAGCTTTTTGGTTCCTTCCTCCATTGATTCTTCCCTTGCTGGGATCACAGACATTTCAAGTCCTCCCTTGAAACCTCCTCCAGTTCTTCAAACTCCAAAAATAGGTGGACCTCTTAATATTTCTAGTTTTGGCATCGGAAATTTTAGCTCCTCTACTGCCTTAACAAATTTTTTCAACAAGGCAAATATAGAAAATCCTGGAAGTGTTTATGGCGTTCTTCCCGAATCTGATGAAATTTCAATTTCTGCAAAACCTCCAACTGCCTCCTCACTTAAAGAGTTCAATAGAAGTACATCAAGCGTTCGTCGGAATAGCATTTTCCAAAATAATCATAAGAAAAAAATATCTCCACAGAGAGCACAAAATGGCTCGATTGACCGATTGCAAATATCTAGTTCATTTTTTACCAGGGCTGCTGCTAATCCTGTCACTTCGCTTGGTAGCTACCATAGCATTTTCTCAGACTTTGCTCAAGATTCAGACAAAAATATCTCCGATAAACATTTGCTCCCGGACACAGCTGATAGACCTTGGATACCACCCACGAATAATTTAATAGACATGCCATGGAGGTAATATTATCCCTTCTAAATCCCTTCTCAGTTTCTTTTCCATGCTTTCTTAACTGCTTAGCTTACTCACAGGTGCAAATTTTCCTGCTCCATTATGCCTGTGTTTGTTCACTTCTGTTTTCATTCTGCATTTCAGTCATGAGCCGAAGGACTTCTCTGTTGGGAACATAAATCCTAATGGTGGACCGCAGTGGAGATCTGATGACACTAGCGATGATGAAGATCATTCCAGTCCCGATAAACTTGCTAGAATGACACCTTATACAACATCCACCCGTAGAATTAGAAAAAGCGGAGGCATCAGACTATGAAGATTTTTGTGAGATTACTGTGTTTCCAAGTTGGTTTGAAGGGAAATGTTTAAATATGCTTTCATCATCAATCAAAAGTGAGTAACTGTCTAAAATCAGGCTGTGAGATTAAGTTGACAAAGAACTGTTTGTATTACATGTCAGTACACATGGTTTTGAGTTTATTACTAATGGAGAAAATCCAGAACACAGTTTTGTGTAAAATTTAGTAAACTTGAGATAAGTTTTTAAGTTCTAAATGGATTTCTACTTAGCCCCCGTTTGTTTCTCATTTTTCATCTATAAAAATGAAAAATATGATCGTTGCACATCAAGCCATCAATTTTGAATTTCTATCTCATGTGTGGGGTCCGCTAATGACTATATTTTTCATCTCATTCTATAATAATGAGAATCAAACGGGCCTTAGTTTTGAAGTTGCTGTCTCATTCAGTCTTAAAAGTCATAGAACTCCACGGGCTTAACATGTATGTGTTGATGCTTGAGATCACAAACATGTATCTTAGACCAAAAGCTTAATTTAGGGATGTAGACGAGCCCCCGTTGTGCCTCGAAGTTCTGGGAGGCAGGATCGTGATTAAAATATCTTCACTCCCATTTTCGTTTCTTTATGTGCTTATTATTTTTTATATTTTCTTAAATGTAATTTAAATTTGACAGCATAAAAAAGTCAGGGAACCATGGGTTTATATATTTTTAATAAAGTTATCTAGCATCCATGACGTTTAACATATGCCTAAGGTCACTTCTTTTACTTTGAAATCCCAGCGTTCACTTGTTTTCGGGGTGGAAGACTGCATAATAAAGTCAAACATGGAGACATTATTGGATTCCTTGGGATCTTCTTAAATAACAACCATCCTTTCAACCATCTTATGTTATCAAACTGTAAAAGTACATATTCATTATAAATTTTAGTTGAATCGACTGATCTGTGAATGTCAATATCTCTGGATTCAAATAGATCAAATGCCAAATAACAGTAAAATAAAATGTAAGTTTTAAAATTACAATACATGTTCCAATTACACATTTGTAATTGTAAATTTGAAAGTTCATTTGCCCTTTATACGACATATTCAAATCTCCACTCGAAATTGATTATTCTTAAGGGAGTCATGCAGATTATAACAAAAGTACGTTGTCTTCATATTTGATCAAGAACGTGGTCAAAATTTTTGCACATAGATTCGTTTTTATTTATTTATTTTTGGTTTTTGGTTTTTTCGTGTCTCTTGGTTTCTTTTATGTGTCTCTTGGTTCCTTTTATGTATTGTTTGTTTTCAGTGCTCTAAAAAAGTTGAGGAGTGGTTAGATGACAAGGTTAAGTTTCAAAATTTTACGAGATGAAGCAAGACTAAGCGTAAAAACTGATTAAGCAGTAAAGACCAAATTTCAAGGGTAGATGAACTTTTAGAACAATGAAATTTAGAGCATTAAAATCATTAGTGGGCCTGTGATGATAAGCTTTTGATGGATTTGGATGTAAAAGACCGAAGATACGATGTGGGGATAAGGTTTAATAATGACAAAATTACCTAAAACCAGACTTTTTAAGTTAACATTTCAAAAATCAGATTTAAAGTTTGTTTTTACAAAAATCAGAACATAATTAAACATTTAAATATTAATAATTATATTTTAAAACTAAATTAATCTATTTACTATCACAAAATCCTAAATCTCTCGGCATCTCTCTACGCTCTCTCCCTTCTCTCTCTACGGCGCCGCACTCTCACTCCTCTCTCTACGGCGTCGGCACCGGCGCTACTGCCATACACACCACAACGACATGAGCGACGGCGTCGGCGGCTTAATCTCGTGTATCATCGGAGAACGGTGGGTTGTTTTCCTCCCCCCTTTCTCTCTCTCTTCAAAGGGACGACGTAGAGCCAATCGCTGCCGCAGCGCATAAGGTTTCATAGCGACGGTGGTCGATGCCGCACGCATATTGGCGAATTTGACGATGCCCATCGTTGTCCTCATTCTCGCCGTGCGCAATGAGGTGNACCATCACAAAATCCTAAATCTCTTGGCATCTCTCTACGCTCTCTCCCTCCTCTCTCTACGGCCCCGCACTCTCACTCCTCTCTCTACGGCGTCGACGCCGCGCGCGACTGCCATACACACCACAACGACACGAGCGACGGCGCCGACGGCTTAATCTCGTGTATCATTGGAGAACGGTGGGTTGTTTTCCTCCCTCCCTTTCTCTCTCTCTTCAAAGGGACGATGTAGAGCCAATCGCTGCCGCAGCCGCAGCCGCATAAGGTTTCATAGTGACGGTGCTCGATGCCGCACGCAT
>CAIGRL010223412.1:0-10112 GCA_903798325.1 Fraxinus xanthoxyloides
AAAAGAATTTTCATTTTTGTTGACAATTTCTATGCAAAACAAAGTCAAACGAATATGGTAATTTTTTCTAATTGTTTTAAATTTTTTTTTTTTACTTTTTGGTAATTGGAACAAATTTTAGACCCAATAGTAGAAAACATTATCATTTTAATGGACAATTTGCATAAAAAACAAAGTCAAACGGACACCAAACTTTCAACATTTTCCATGAAAAATTATACTAATCAAACACAATTAATTACAATTTTTAGTAAAACAATTTCTAGAAAAAAAATTTCCCTATAAAATATTTTCTTTCCATTCATTTTCCACCTTACAATCAAACGGACCCTTAGTGTATATAAACTAAAAATAATATATAATTTTCACATTTGTCCATTGCTATCTAATTTTAACTTTCATTGATAAAACCTATGGCTCCTAGTGATGGACTCCCGGAACCACATTTAAATACCTGCTCGTTATCTAATAGTAAGCACCTACTGTATTGTCACTCTTGCAATGCAAAATTATATGAATGCATACTCAATAAGCAAAGACGTGAAGGAAGATGTTTCTTACACGATTTTTTCACTTTTTTTGTTGACCTATCTCATGTACAAAGTTTATATTCTTTTATCATTACTTTCTTGGTCCTAGTTTGCACCTTATCATTCCTTTATTTGCTTGGGCATGGAATCACGACTGTAATATATCATCTGAGTTCATATATCAATGAGGTCAATCATGTGCGGGAGGCTAATGTCAACTATTAATATTGTTGCATATTTCTAGAATTTTCTAGATTAACTTTGAAAACAAGAAAAGTTTAGGGGAAAGAATTATCTAGAATTCACTGGAAATTCTTAGGAAGCAAGCAAAGTCAAAATATAAAATAATGAAAATATCAGAAAATTCTAAAATTCCATAAAGACCAAGTAAGATAAAATAATGAAAAAAATAAGAATTTTCTAGAGGCAAGCCACCAACTTTTGTGTGATATAAATAAGGGTTGTCACTTCAATTATTGTGTGTAGAAGTCTAAAAGCATTGCCATTGTAAAAGTCTCTTGCCATTGTAATCAATAAACTAAATTTTCCTCAAATTATCTTGTCCAATTTAAAATCACTCCACACTATTTTTATCCTACAAAATATACTTCACATAAACAATCAAATATTTCCATTCTAATTTACTTATTTCTTGTACCAACTATAAAATATTATCAGTGGTATCAAAATTTCGTTCGATTGATATTGGGCTTAAGCATGTACTATGACTAAAATATCATTAGTGGAATTTTGAAAATCTAAAAATGAAAAATTCTGAAACCGCAAAATATCATCAATAGGGGGTGGTGCCGCAACAGCAGCTATTCTGCCTGATTTTGTGCAGGTGGCACTTGGACGCCCAAACCTGGCGCCTAGGCATTCCATCTCCATCCAAACACCTTCCAAAAGTGAAAATCTTCTTCAAGTCCAACACAAATCTTTACTCACAATGAGCTTCCAAGTAGAATTTCATTAAAATTCATCAAGTAAATTTGAATAGAATTTTACAATTACATTCCAAATAAGATTCTAATTAATGTGCACTTTAACAAGAACTCACAATTATCTTCAACAAAAAATCCGGATCACGCCCCAATTCTAACACCAATATATTTGTAACTTGATTACCCTTCATGTACTGGTGCATCACATAAATCTCAATTAAGGATAAATCTCATATAAAATAAAGATAGAATTATAGAACAATTTATAAGTGTTTAAACTACTTTTCTTAATAAAGTTGATCTTCTAAGATGGAATCTCAAATCCGAACATGGTATTAGAGCCCATTAAACTCCAACGAGCAATTCGATTCGATTAAAATTCAAAAAAATTAATCACACGTGCTCAAACGAGCCACTATCTTGCGGGAGAATGTTAAGTGATAAATCACACATCGAATAAAGATAAAAATATACATAAAAAAAACTCTAACGAGCAATTCGATTCGATTAAGATTAAAAAAAAATTGAGGACACGAATTTCCAAGATGGTTTGCTCAAACCAGCCATCATCCTACGAGAGCATGTTAAGAAATAAAATCTCACATCGAATAAAGAAGAAAACATAGATCAATTTATAAGAATTTCGACTATTCATCCTAATAAGATTGACATTTTAAGATAAAATCTCAAATTTTAACAAAAAACTCTTCCCAAAAATCCCACAAATACAACACTGTGCACTTACGATGTACTAGCCAATTTACTATAATCCGAGAATCACATTCAATTTCAACAACACGAACCCCAAGCCATACATTTAACCCTTCAAAAATAGCCCTCAACTCTGCTTCTGTATTAGTTCCTTCTCCCAACTTAGTTGTAAAACCAGCCATAAATTTCCCAGCCTCATCTCTAATAACACCCCCCACAACCAGATGGACCAGAGTTCTCGAGGCTACTGCCTTGTACATTAAGCTTGAGTTATCCACCGTCAGCTTCCTCCAAGTGATTAAACGAGGCTACTGCCATCTACATTATTCATACTGTGCAATTGATATTATCGATTATATTTCACTTTATTTTTGCCCTTGTTTCTTGGGCATGTCTACCATTCCTTTCTTTAGAGTATGTCTCTGTCATTTCAAATTTTATCCGGTGATTCAAAAGATCTTGGGATGTTATATATGAATTCGGTTTAGAATGGTTCGTGTTGCCAAGCCAAAGGTTTTTTCATGGGAAACAACTAAATTCTTGAGGTTGTGTTATGTTGAAGATATCTGCAATTTGATGGAAAGATGAAATAGGTAAAGTTGACGAATAACACGGTAATAGACTTTGAAATTACATTGTTGAAGTAATAATGACATAATAATTCACACAAAATCATACTATGAAAAGTAGAATTAAGCCTTTGTTTGAGCCCCATTTTGTTGAAATTTTTATTTATTTATTATTTTTTTTTAAAACTGTGTGATTAAAAATTAAGAAAAATTTATGTGTAAAATTATTTTATTGGAAGAATATGTGATTGAAAATAAGTTTGGAGAAAAATGTGTTTTGAAATAATGGGGCTCAAACATAGCTTCTGTTTGGTAGCCATTTTTCAGACCAAAGAATGCATTTTTGGCCCGTTAAAAATCAAATTTAGCCAACTTTTTTTACTTTCCCTCTCACAACCGTCTTTTTTGACTTCTTCAACGGTCATTTTTTCTTCTTTTTTGCTGAAAAATGGCTACCAAACAGCCTGATGGTGTAAAAATTATCTTAAGGTTATGCTCGATTGATCCCTTTTCTTTTCTTTCTTTAATTTTACTTAGATGAATTTATTATTCGAAAAGAACACAAAGGTTCAGTAGCGCATCTCCTTCGGGAAACACTATTGGAATGTTGGGTTTGAAACCACGACATTCAATAGACAACAGAAGGTTAACCTATGCCTATAAATAGATGGAAGGAGTCCTTCGCTAATTTGTTTCTTAGACCAAACAAGCAGATAGTGGTTTAAAGCTTAAAAATTTACTTATAAGTAATAAAACAAATATCTTTTGGTCAAAGTTGAAAATTAATAAGTTATTTATCTTAATAGTAATTACTGCGTTACTGATAAAATAAATAACTTTTTTCTTAAGTTACAAGAAAAAGTAACGTATTCATGTATCAAAAATTTACTAAAAAGAGTATTGCCAGAGATGCTCAGTGACTCCAAATAAAAAAGACTTCATTATTTGCTTAATTTGAATGAATTCATGCATTTATAAATGCTCAATGGCCATTATTTGATAAGAATGTTAAGATAATTACTCAGATGTGAATTTGAATATGGTTTGAAAATTTTGATTTGTATGCAGAATCCTGGCTGCTTAATTTGTGAGAGTTAATTTCTCAAATCATTGACTCTCCTAGTGAACTTTATGTTGCGTGCATTTATGAATTGCATTCTATAGAAATTTGAACTTTTTCTTTTATATCAGCATGGACAGCATCCTTGAGAAGTATGAAAGATATTCATTTGCAGAGAGGCAAATGGTTACAAATGAACCTCAGACACCAGTAAGTCCTGATTTTAACGAGCACTTGTTTCAACAAGGAACTTTTTCGTACTCTTATGACATGTTTGATATTTTGGACTCGACAGCAATGAATATTACTAAAGAATAAAAATTCGGTTAAAATCGTGATTGTATCCTGGACTGCACTGCTAAGAACTGTCAAATACTCGATATCAAAATGCACACATGACTTTTTTGTTTAAGAAGATTGGGTAGTATTTGAATCTATTAAGAAAGAAAATAAGCTAAAATCTGTCTATTGAAGTTTGTGTCCTAAACATGCCCTTAGCTTAGGGTATGTATTGCTTCTAAGATTATGAATTTGTATAGTTTTGTATATTTGGTTAGAACCCATTCCCATGGTGGTAATATTTTAGGCCTTTGTTTGGCAACCAATTTATACACTAAATTCAATCAAAATAACATTAATTTCAACAACATCCACACATTTCGTGGGATTCACGACTATTCCCTTACTACATGTCTTTATAAATGATTTATAAATTTGCCAAATTTTCTAAATTTGTAACAATATTTGAATTGTGCAGGCAAACTGGAGCCTAGAATACTCCAAACTCAAAGCTAGAATTGAACTTCTGCAAAGGAATCATAGGTAAAAACATTATTCAGTATACTCAAGAGATATGAGTAACACAAGGATCACTGTTTATGGTTTCTCTTACTTTATAATTTGTTTGCCTACT
This sequence comes from Fraxinus xanthoxyloides, assembly GCA_903798325.1. Classification (NCBI taxonomy): domain Eukaryota; kingdom Viridiplantae; phylum Streptophyta; class Magnoliopsida; order Lamiales; family Oleaceae; genus Fraxinus; species Fraxinus xanthoxyloides. The sequence continues at coordinate 4,728 of CAIGRL010223412.1, forward strand.
CAGCCACTATATGGGAGAAAATCTTGACTCCATGAGCCTGAAAGATCTTCAAATGTTGGAGCAACAAATTGACACTTCTCTTAAGAACATTCGATCTAGAAAAGTACGACGTAGTTGTATATATTTCCGCATAAACTTTTGCCAAAATCGTTTAACTACATTTAATTTTCCGTGTGACTTCTAAAGGGGCTATGATTTTTTTGTTCACAGAATCAACAGTTGCACGAATCGATCTCTGAGATGCAGAAAAAGGTTTTCTCTTAAGCACATGTGCTTTGAATTTTAAAGTTATAACTGCTTATAATATAAATAATTACTGTGCCTGGTGTTCTCAAATTAGTCAGCAGCAAAAGTTTGTAGTGATCATAATATACAATACCATAAGGATAAAACTTGCATTTGTAACAATAATGACGCCTAATAATCTCACTGCACAAATTTCAGGAATTCTAAGTAGTTACAGTTTATATTGATAATCGCACTAAGAGATATTTCTATTTACTTCAAATGTTCAACCAAGTAGATATTGTTCAAGTAAACTGTGAAAATGCACTCTGGGCCAAATCCCTCTTATGGTTTGTTATGATAACTTTTTTTTTTTTAAAAAATACAAAATAACAAATTATGATGGATGACTCGCTGCGTTTCAAACTTGTAATGGCAAGTTTGGTATGAAGCCATATACATTACTTGAAACGATTAGCGAAGAAAAAAGTAAAGTTTATATGTATTATAGAGTATAGTGTTATCTAGGGACGGATGTAGGGGTCCACAACTCACTTCATTTTTTTGATGAATTTTTTTTTTCTTTTTTATTCGGTTTTGGATCCGTTCCTAGTGTTATCTATTTAGAAGTAGTTACCAATATGATAAAACGCAATTAGAGACCTTTATTCAATGCTAAAACGAATTTAGAATGTTCCATCGTCTTGTTATTTTACATGCAAGATTATGTGAAAACTTAGCTTGTGAATTTTGTTACTACCTCCGTCCAATAGGCTTCTTTTTATTTTCACACTGATTAAGAAAATGTAATTAATATAGTTGAAAATATAAAGTTTTCTTACATTTTTCTAATATGCTCCTACATTATAATTGTTTAAATAAGATTAATTTATATTCTTTTGATAATAAGGCATTTTTATAGGAGAGGGCATTACGGGAACAGAACAACATGCTGGAAAAGAAGGTGAGCTTACTTTGTAAAATATAGTTACTTAATTTGATATATTTATTTTGATAGTCTTTACTTTCAAACTTCTTTACAACTTCAATGAACAAAACATATTATCTATTTTAAATCTTATCAACGTATATACATCTGTAAGTTAATTTTTAAAGCTCAGTGAAATATGCACAATATCATGAATTCTGCCATTATCCTTGTCTCTTTGAGCTGCTTGTCTCATTTTCTTGTATTGAATGTGGAGCTACTTGAAATTAATGGCTGTCATCTGCAAATAGATCAAAGAGAAGGAGAAGGTAATGGCAGTACAGCCACAGTGGGAACTTCCTAACCATGGCGCTAATGGCGCTAATGGAATACCGTTCTTAATGGCTCCTCAGCTTCCTTGCCTAAACATCGGGTTAGTCAGTTAATTCCATGTTAATATGTTGCAAGAAAGAATTATGGAGGACAAAGATCAACGATACTAAATTGGATATTTCATTCATAGTAACTATATATCCCCTCAAATGTCAATAATATATAGATCTTAAAGTAATTCCATCCAATTCCGACAATAATTGATGTCCACATCTGTGATTTCTGTCTTAAGTGACAGAATAAAAATGAGTTACCTTAAATGTGATAAAACTAAAATGTAGGTCAACAATTGATTTGTCAACAATAAATTCCTTGTTGTGATGTGATTTGTCAACAATAAAAGAATTTGTTGGACTTTTTAAGGGCACGTTTGATGTAAACTTTTTAAGAATAGGTTTTGTGAAAAAAATTATCTTTTTGAAAAAATGTGTTTAAAAGTATAAAAAGTTACGGGTTCACATGCAAAACTATTTGGAGAGAATATGCGGTTGATAGTCTAGTCTAATATTGCATACAAGAAAATATTTAGCCAAATTGTTGATAGTCTTTAGTTGATATAATATTTGTTGCAGTGGTGCATATGAAGGAGAATCAGCAGAAGCTACAAGGAATGAACTTGACCTCAATCTGGATTCACTGTATTCATGCCATCTTGGATGCTTTACTTCATGAAAATTATATAAAGACTTCTGCTTCTTGAAGTAGCTAGGGATTGTATTGGCATCAGAAAATCATATGCTCTCATGTGTTTCTTTTGTTTAAGTGTATTGTCTTCTAATTTCCAACTCCTCTGAGATACTTATTTATAGGACTGTATGTTAGTAGTTGAGTGCATTTCTCTAGTGTATAAAGGCACTCAATGTGTTTCGACTATGAAATAATGTGATTTAGATCTGTATGACATTACATATGTAACTTTGATTTATGCATTATGAATGTTTTCAAATGCAGCCATACGGTTCACCTATGATCTTTGACATCTATGTTGTGACACAGGAGTGTCATTAATTTCAACACTTTCAATAGTGAGTTGAATTCAAGATTCTAACAAAGAGAAGTCAAGATTCTAACACTGTAAGCCTTGAAGCTATTGAGCTCGAATATATGAATTAAGGGCCTATTTGTCTCCCATTTTGGGAGAAGAAATAGAGTTTTGAATAATATTTTTTGGAGAATGTGTGGTTGAAAAGTAAAGTAATTTTATTGATTTGTGTGTAAAATATTTATATAGATACTTAGGGCATGTTTGTCTCTCATTTTGGGAGAAGAAATAGAGTTTTGAATAGTATTTTTTGGAGAATGTGTGGTTGAAAAGTAAAGTAATTTTATTGATTTGTGTGTAAAATATTTTATTGAGTGAATAGGTAGTAGAGATTGTTTATTGTAACAAACAATGTTTGAGAAATGGATGACAAACAGGGGCTAAGTCATTTGAGAGGTTTCTATCATTTTCTTTTTATTGTTGAAGATTGTTGGGTGAATTTCTTGATTGACTTCATATTGTTGAAAGAGTTTTTTATTATATAGACGTGCATGATCATTCCAAAGTAAAATTAATTACTTTGAAATTAAGAAAGCATGCCTTTCTATAGTGGGAGAATCTCAAAAGGTGAAGAAATCAAGAAGGATGAAGGAAGAATATTGCGACATGTGAGAAGATGGAGAAGGAACTTAACAGAAAATATCTACGCAGTTAACATGCAAAATATTTTTCTTAAATTCTACAATTTCAATAGAAATGAGCTGACTGTTGATGAATATACTGCTGAATTCGATCTTCTTATGATGAAATGTGATCTTGTTGAATCGAAAGAGCAAACAGTAGCTCAATGTCTTTGTAGACTTAAGACTGAACAATGATGTTTGCAAACTCGCTCTCGAGGTTGAGAAACAACAAAAGGAAGCTCATGAATGTACCTTTCGATCTACTGTTCGTCATAGTACGACTTTCAAAACAACTCCACCGATCAAATCCACATCAAAATCAGCTTCAAAACGAGATACTAGCTCAAAGCAACCAACACCATATTCTAAAGGGAATTCTTGTCACTGCTTCAAATGCCAATGTTATGGACATATTGCACCTGAATATCCTAATCGTCGAATTATCAATCTAGTTGAAGAGAAAATTGAAAAAGGGGTGAATGAAAGGTCACTTATCCCCTGTTTGACAATCGAAGGATTTATTTTATTTTATTTTATTTTGTTTTTAAATGAGTTTTGGAATAGTAATTTTTCAGAAAATGTGTGGTTACAAAGTAAGAAATATTTTAGGTTTACGTGAAGAATATTTTATTGTGTAAATGTGTGGTTGAAAATGAGTTTGACAACAAAAAAACTGTTTTAAAGATTGTGAAACAGGGGCTCAATGTTCCAAAAAATTCACTATAACAAGAGGACGAGATTATCTATGCAGGTCATAGAGAGTCGTCGGTGATTCAAAGAAGCTCGAGTATTGTTCAAGAAGAAGATAAAGATTGTTGGCTTTAAAAGAACATCTTTCACATTAAATGCACTTCTGATGGTAAGGTTTGTGATGTGCTAAGTTTGGAGAACGTAGTGTCAATAAAAATGGTGCACAAGTTGAATTTGAAAATGGAGAATCATCCTCTCCGCAAGGACAACGAAATTAAGGTTAAAAAGTGTTTGCCTTGTTTCTTTTTCTATTGAAAAGAAATATAAAGATGAAGTATGGATGCTTGTCATTTACTTCTTGGTCGTCCATTCATGATGGCTACAAGAATACATACACCTTCTTCAAGGATGAAGTCAAAATTATTTTGGACCCTTTGAAAGGGGAAATATTTCCAAGCATTCAGAAGAGGAGAAAAATATTTTTCTATCTCTTGCAGGTTGCAAAAGAGAATTGGAAACATATGCTCTTATGATTCTTGAAGAAAATGAGGTTAATGAAAATTTACCTCATGTTATGAAACCCCTTCTTGAAGAATTTTGCGATGTTGTACAGAAGGAAATTCCACTAGACCTTTCACCCATGAGAAATATTGAACATCATTTTGATCTTGCTCCAAGTATGTCTTGCCAAATAAATCAGCGTACACGATGAGTCCAAACAAACACGAAGTGCTATAGACAAATGGATGATCTCTTGGCAAAAGAATTGGTAAAAATATCACGAGTCCTTGTGCTGTACCAGTTCTCTTAGTTCCAAAGAAAGACGATTCATAGAAAATGTGTGTTGACAGTAGAGCTATAAATAAAATCACTATTGACCATCATTTCTATATTCCTCGACTGGATGATCTTCTTGACCAATTTTTTGGAGCATCTATATTTTCAAAGATTGATCTTCTAAGTGGCTATCATCAAATTCGAATGAGACATGGAGATGAGTGGAGGATAGCTTTCAAAACACATGATGGTCTCTATGAATGGATGGTTATACCATTTGGTCTTTTTAACGCCCAAGCACCTTTATACGCTTAATGAATCATGTTCTGAGACATCTCATTGGGAAAACCTTGTGGCATATTTTAATGATATTCTCATCTACAGCAAAAATGAAGAGCAACACTAGCATCATCTCCGTGATGTTTTCAACATTTTTCACGAACAAAAGTTATCTGCCAACTCGAAGAAATACAAGTTTTTCACTGACAATATTATATTTTTGGGTTATTGTTTCCGGAAAGGGGATTAAAATGGATCCAAGTAAAGTTGAAGCTATCTTGAATTGGCCTACATCAAAAATATACAGTATATTAGAAGCTTCTATAGCCTTGTTTCTTTCTATCATCGATTCATCAATACTTTTAGTTCTATCGTTGCACCAATTACAAAATGTTTAAATGGAGATTGTTGATGCAATGACCTTTTGC
>CAIGRL010223440.1:0-13662 GCA_903798325.1 Fraxinus xanthoxyloides
TAAAGCTTAAAAGAAACGTGTATTTGTAATCAAAAAATATTAATACACGTTTCTTTTAAGCTTTATTATAGAAATTTGTAAGAAATATTGTACCCATTATAAGCAGCGGACTGGAGGTGATAAGTTGCAATGGGGTGGGGTCCAAACACCTAATCACATGAGCCATATTATACTGTATGGAATGCCTTTTTTTTCAAGTAAAAAAATTGGTGGGTATATTTTTAATTTCTCGATGTATCATCCGATTCAACCTAATTTGAATAGAATAAAGACATTTCCTCCAGCTTCATAATTGCACCGAAATAAAGGCGAAATTGGATTTAAAATTCTTCATAATCTTGAAATCTTCACTTTATTTTTACTTTTTCAACTCCACTTTAGTTGCGACCAAACCGCGTCTATAATTTTCTAAGACGCGCCAACACAATTACAGTACTTAGTGGAAGATATAGAACAATTATATCATAATTGTAGGCGAAAGTTTGGTTCTCTCATGAATAAGTTATTGAAAATGAACCATGTTAGATGTACACATTTGGTTCACGTTAAGTTTCACATCCCCTCACATGTGGATGGGTCCCGCAAACCGAGTGTTTACATTTAGCTTTATTGAAAATAAAATAGCCGCCTCAAGGACTGGAATTAGGCGATCCAAAATTATTCCCTTTTGAGTTGAAAACTATCATTTTATTATATTATATTACATAGAAAATTACAAATGCAGTTTCTATACAGTCCAAAGTGGTCACAGAGAGCATCACTTGCCTGCATTACACTATGATTCCTCTGCATACCTTTTTCCAAATTTTCACTCTCTTATAGGTACCTACTTTTAATCTTTCTTTCATTCAAACCTCTTTGGAATTTTACTCATGGGAACTCTTTTCAGGCCTTCTCCACTTCCCCTACTTTGCACTTCTAGGCTTAATTCATCACTGAATTCTCCGTTTTTACATAACATCCCTTCAAGAAGAGTCCATCAAAGAGTTAAAAGCAGCAAATTTCCTAGCTTTCTTGACTTGGAACCTGTGTCGAAACCGGAACCAATAGATTTTGATCTCTCATGGTTTGGTCCCTCTGATCGACGTCATTTTGATGTGATCATCATTGGTTCAGGTCCGGCAGGGCTTCGGCTTGCTGAGCAAGTATCCCGGTATGGGATTAAGGTATGTTGTGTTGATCCTTCACCCCTTTCTATGTGGCCAAACAATTATGGTGTGTGGGTTGATGAATTTGAGAGTTTAGGGCTTGAGGATTGCTTAGACAAAACATGGCCTATGACTTGTGTTTTTGTTGATGATCTTAAAACCAAGTACTTGGATCGTGCTTATGGTCGAGTTAGTAGAAAGGAATTGAAGTTGAAATTGTTGGGTGGATGTGCGGCAAATAGTGTCAAATTCCACAAGGCCAAAGTTTGGAAAGTAGCGCATGAGGAGTTTGAGTCTTCTATTGTTTGTGATGATGGCGTTGAGTTGAAGGCAAGCTTAATTGTTGATGCAAGTGGTTTTGCAAGTACATTGATTGAATATGATAAGCCAAGAAATCCTGGTTATCAGATTGCTCATGGTATTTTAGCCCAAGTGGATAATCATCCCTTTGATTTGGATAAGATGGTTCTCATGGATTGGAGGGATTCTCATCTTGGAAACGAGCCATATTTACGCGCTAGTAATTCAAGAGTTCCAACATTTCTATACGTGATGCCTTTTGATTCAAATCTAATATTCCTAGAAGAAACTTCTCTTGTCAGCAGACCTGTTTTGTCATACATGGAGGTCAAGAAAAGAATGGTGGCAAGGTTAAGGCATTTAGGTATAAAAGTACAGAGTGTGATTGAGGATGAGAAGTGTTTGATCCCAATGGGAGGACCCCTACCGCAGATACCTCAAAGAGTGATGGCAATTGGTGGAAATTCAGGGACGGTGCATCCATCGACTGGCTACATGGTGGCGCGAACAATGGCTCTCGCCCCAATTCTTGCTGAAGCCATTGCCGAGTGCCTTGGTTCAACCAGAATGATTAGAGGGACACCACTTTATCATAAGGCATGGAATGGCTTATGGCCTGTTGAGAGAAGATGCGCCAGGGAATGTTACAGATTTGGGATGGAGTTTCTACTAAAACTCGATTTGAATGGGATGAGGAAATTTTTCGATGCTTTCTTTGGACTTGAACCTCATTACTGGCAAGGATATTTGTCCTCAAGATTATCTGTTGGAGAGCTTGCTATGCTTAGTCTCTCTTTATTTGGGCATGCCTCAAATTCTTCCAGGTTGGATATTGTGACAAAATGCCCTGCTCCCTTGGTTAAATTGATGGGCAATTTGGCACTTGAAACCATTTAACTTAAATATTAAAGATGTTATTATACATCTTTTCAAACAGAATTTGTTTAATGGTTAGAAAGATGACAAATACTTGATCAAGCAATTTTCTTGAAGGGCTTGCAACTATGTATTCTTTGTGGCTGTTTGTTTCTGATTTTTTGTTCAAAAAAATTGGTTTCTTGACCGTTATTGTGCAACCAATGTGAGGAAAAAATAAAAAAAGGGGGCTACCAAACGGTAAAAAAAGGACATAAAATCTTACTTACAATTTCTCCCAACCAGGCCTTTTCATTCAGCCCGTAGATAAATGTGTTCTAGATTTGTTACTTTCTTTCAACACGTCTTCTTTACTAAGACGAGTTTGTCATGGTTAAAATGTCATTAGGTCTTTTGCATGTTATAAACACAAAGGAGTCGACAAGTTTTATTGGAAATGAGGCTTAGATGGTTTTGGACGTGGATAGCTAGAGAATCGTGCTTCTATTTATTAATGTCGAATGATGTACTCAAGAATGCATCGAAGTATCAAACTGTACGCATCCCTAATCCTTTGTTAAGCTGGACCAAGTTAGTATCATCTAAAAACTCCTTTATCCCACCTTTACAAAATCAACTCCGTACAAGAATCAACTTTCTCGCAGAAATCTGAATATTATAGATATCAAACTAATCCATTACTTAACTGCTCTCCTTCTCCTTTTTGCCTATATAATTCTTAGTCCATGTCTCTATTCCATCAATAATTAAGCATTCAATTTTCTTGGGTGGATGAAGACATAATCAATGGAAGGAAGAATTAGTTAATGCTTGTCATTTCATATTCAAGTCAATGCCAACGTGTTATAGTGAATGAGTATGTGTAGTTCAATGCATCAACTATTAATTACACCAACTCCCCCCAACTTCTACTTACATTTAATTGACACATTTTTCACATCATTGAGTGTAGATCTCGTACTTGTGATATAAGAAGTTTCTTGGGTTGTTGAAGACACAATGGATGGAACAAATTGTTAATGCTAGTAATTTCATATTAAATCTCATTGAATTGTTGTATGGTTGAACTGTACGTATTTTCCAACATTTTTCTCGACATTTCATGTATTTCTCGACACTTGAAAAGTTGTTATCGACATTTATATTCAGATCATCTCGACACTTGACATTACATTTGTCTAGAACGACATTTCTTCCGAAACGAGAGTTCTCTACCTTTCATACGATTTCTCGACTTCTGTCATTCTCAACATTAGATACCTGTCAATCTCGACACTTAATATTTCAACATTCAGGAATGACAGTTAGTAAATGCACACATAATGTAAGACCAGAACAGCATGCATGCAACTGAATGACAAAATGCCTAATTTTCTACAGTTCAATTATACATAAACATTAAGAACTATACCATCAACCAAAATATTTGCCTAATGATGGTAAAAAAAACGATAAATGTCAATGATTTTTCAAAAAACAATATCATGCTACGCCAACATTGTCAAGTAACTACTTATTCATCTTACTCTTTCGACGGGCAGATCGTAACGGAGTCCGCGTGTTAGCACTAGATATCTTCACCCTGATGGATTGAGGTCGAGATGGCGGTGTAACATTGATCTTAGGTGGATCCACGGTTGGAGCAACCACATCTGAGGATCTCTCGAACGAGTCATCGACGTCACAAGCATCCATGTCGCTAGCCTCAACATATTGTTCATCATACGTAGTGTTCAACAACGATAAATCATCATAATCAACACGTATAGGCATAACTTCATCGCCCACATTCCAACAACCAAATCCACCATACTCATCACCCACCTTCTGATCTCTACAATTGAATAACCTTTCAATAATTAGTACCAACCCAAGTTTGTAACGGTCGTTACGGATGACATATTTTAGGAAAATGTTCTCTAGGTCTCTACAAGTAATTCAGTCTCTATTGGTAAACAGTTTGTCTTGTAGTCGATTTTTCTCGAGGATTTTTTCAAAAGTTGGCCCTTTAGATAACTCGTGCGCACTTCAAGGCAGTAATTAATGCGAACTTTAGGAAATCGAATCTTGTAAGCCGTTGGTTCACCTTGAACGAAGCGTTTTAGACAAATAACAGGTCTATTTTACCATTTCATGAATTAATTGGGCATATAATTTGAGATCGGGCAGCTTCGCAACATGGTCTATACAACTTTCCTCAAACATATTCTTTTGTTGTTCGTCAAACTTGTTGAAGATAATTGTTATGTACTTCATGCGGCTTACTTGTGAAATTTGGCCAGAAATGCGCTTTTCCTCCAGAATTTTTTAGCGGTGTAAGAAAGACATCTACGAAGAAGTGAAACGAACAAGACGAAGAATATAAGAACGTATAAATGAATAGTGAGAAAAGACAAATAATTGAAGACAATGTAAAGTAGAAAGAAAAAACAATTACAACTATGTATACAAAAAAATTCGAAATAACGTAATTAACTTGAAGATATACTATTAAACTTATGCAAAATATTATGAAGTTCATTTTAATCACATATTTTATGGAATTCATTATTTTTTAACCATATATTTTATCAACTTTTATTACAATTTATTAAAAATATGATTTTAATACTCGTCAAACAAATGGGGGCTTGAAAGTTGAAAGCAAAGCTATTTTAATTAAAGTTAATTTTACGAATGATCACTGAAGTTCAAATAAAATTTCAAATTGGTCATTAAAGTAGTTTTCATTGCGTTCATGTCCTTGAAATAAAATATTAGTGAAATTTTCCGTAATTTATTTGTTGTGGAAAGAGTAGGGTTTTGCAGAGAAGAAGAAAAACCCTAAACAAAATAACCAAGCAATGACTGTGTTGAGCTCCAAGAAAATCTTGCAAGACAATGATACCACTGATCCCAATTCCATCACTTCTCTTACGCTTACCCACAAAGCCCTTTCTGATGTAATTCATTTTTCTCTGCATTCTGATTTTTTCTCTACTACTTGTTTAAATTTCTCATCGAATTTTTTGTGGGTTAACAGGTTTCATGCTTGAGCGAGTTCAAGAATTTGGAAAGACTCGATCTTGGTTTCAACAATCTAACTTCTCTTGAGGTAGTAATACTCGAACGCATTTTTGCTTGTAACTCTGTAGAGGTCGTATTTTGGAAAAAACGTTTGATGTATCCGAGATTTCTTTTATTAATTTTTACGTTTTTTGAATTCAGGGTTTGAAGTCTTGTGTGAATTTGAAGTGGTTATCGGTTTTGCAGAACAAGCTTGAGAGCTTGAAAGGGATTGAGGAACTCAGTAAACTATCTGTAAGTAGCACAAATCACCACACAACCATCTTTAGAAATTTTGTTTTACTTGATTGTTGAGTTTTTTAAACATGAAGCTTTTGAAAGCTTTAATTTAATGAATGAAATTCAAATTGAAACCAACTCCAAGTTATTGGTATTGGAGTTTAAATAGGATTAGGAGTTCATCAGTAATGAAGCTTTTTGTTAAAGCTTGGATTTCAGAGTTTTCCAGTCATTTTAAAAGCTAACATTTCATCAAATACAATTGCATGAATTAGAGGACAATATTTAGAATCTGATACTGCCTTTTGTTGTCACTTACATGGTCTTAAAGTTAAATTCCAGTCCCACCCATTAATATATACAACCCATTGTTGAATAAAATCGACATATTTGAATTGAGAAATAGAGTTTGATCATAATTCTTCATCTAGTCTTCAATATTTTTTGCAGTTAAAATTAATGACGTCCTTCTGTTGTTCACTGGGTTATATCAAAATTAATAGCTCTGAATCAAACAGGGTTTTTAACAGCTTTCTAAGAAATTTGATTTTATCTAGAAGTTTTTAGTGTCATTTGTCCTATCCTTTTTCTATTAATGGAAGTTTTTTGGAAATGTTAGTCTGAGTGATGTGGATCCTGACATTTAACTCATCAAGCTAGAAGTTAGTCAACATTCTTCTAACAAAAATTAAGTCACCTCTATTATAATTGGGTTGTATACATTCCTTGATGGATGATAATGTAAAATGAGAATAAAACATGTTGAAATTATCTTTATTTTCTTCCACTGATTTTTATTATGGTCGACAATAACTTTTTTTGCATTCTCATAAAATGTATGTAAGTTTCATTATCTCAAAGCTGCTATCACGTCATATAACCTCACTGAAATGAGATTTTCAAGTCATTTCTGGTTTAGTTTGTATACAATTACAACTTATTGAGCTTTTGCCTAACACTTTCCTCGTCTTATACTATACAGGTATTGAACGCTGGAAAAAACAAGCTTAAGTCAATAGACGAGGTCAAGTCTCTTGCAAGTTTGCGGGCATTGATTTTGAATGGTAATTTTTTTTGTACGAGACATTGTAATACAATAAATAAATAAATAAATTCCGCGGGGATTAGATTTTTTAAATCTTCCTTCTTCTTCACCTATGGCAGACAACGATATCAGTTCAGTTTGCAAGCTTGATCAGTTGAAAGAGTTGAATACTCTAGGTACATGTTCTGAATTTTTATGCATACATGAAATTTTTGAGCTGCATATGGTTCTGCTCAACAAGGAGTTGACCTCGGACTAATTTTTGACAAGTTTTACTTGAATGCTAGACATAATATCCCTTCATGATCTATATTCTTTGGTGAAATCTATGTTCCGTTACATGGAAATAATTTTGATTTGATGCATATTTAATTGGAAGTTATTCTCTATTACCTAATATCTTAACATATTCGGCTGCATATGCTTATTGTGGTTATTCAATGATTTCTACTTATCCAAGTATATTATTCTTAAATAAAGCTCTTCTTTCAGATAAGCTAACTGATGGTCCTCTGGTCGTATTGTTTCATGGAATATCTATTTATCTAGTTGATCTTAAATCTCCAGAGCCTTAAGATGATCAGTTCAACACAAGAGATTGCATAATATAACTTGCCGATATTTTCTCTCTTAAACTAATATGGGTAGTGGCACTACTACATGGCTATGGATCTCCATTTGTTTACGTTGATGTGTCTCAGTGTCTGTATATGAATTGGCCTCAACCATCTTTATTCAAAACTGGTGCATTTCTGTACACCTTGCATCTCATATCAATGACCTATAGTTCTCGTACTTGGTAGGAGTCATCTATTGTGTTGTAAATTGGTGAAGAATAGAAACCTTCAAACTTCACAAATATGTATTAAATATGAAGATATATGCTTTTGCTAAGTTGGAAGGTTTTTATATTTTTGGAAGGAAACTCTTTCGAATCTCATTTTTCAAATATGATGTGCTTTATACGTTTATAAAATCTTTAATGCTAGATATAATTTACATTTTTTATGTTCTTGGATTTTTAGTTACGTATTTCCTCTAATTCTCCTTCCAAATTAATTGATGTTAGATTTAGAATTGGAATGTGAACTGTGTATTCTTCATTCATTCAATCTAACTGAATATGAAATACAAGAGAGCTATATAAATAGCATAGGGGAACATCCAGCTGGCTACCAACTAACTTTCTAACTAATTGACTAACTAACATAATTAACTAACTAACTATATGTACAAGTTTTAAATCTACAACTCTAATACTCCCTCTCAAGATATACTGTAAATGTTTTTAACAAATACCCTGGATAATAAAGGAGTAAAAGCAGAAGCATGAAGTGGTTTTGTGAAAACATCAACTAGTTGGTGTCGTGATTGGATTGGAAGAAGTTTAACCATTCCAGCTGCATTTTTGTCTCGAATGAAATTGCAGTCGATTTCGATATGTTTAGTCTGTTCATAGAAGGTGGGATTAGTAGCAATTTGAACCGCCTCTTGATTGTCACAGAAAAGATCAAGAGTTTGGAATCTTTTAACAATTGAGTGATCCAAGTAATTTCACTAATGGTGGCACCAAGTGCGCGATATTCTGCCTCAACTAATGATCGGGACACTGTAGATTGTCTTTTGGCTTTCCAAGAAATCAGTGAATCCCCGATGAATATGCAGAAACCTATAGTAAACTTCCTTGTGTCAATACAAGAATCCCAATCAGCATCTGAAAAAGCTTGTTGTTTGATAGGTGAAGAGGACGATGTTGTTAAAAAAAAAAAAGACCATGACCAGGACTGCTCTTCAGGTGACGAAGGAGGTGTACCGCTTTTAGGTGTGGCAATCGAGGTTGAGCAAGAAACTAACTCAATTTATGAACGGCATATGTGATATTAGGTCTAGACAATGTCAAATAGATCAATTTCCCAATGAACCGTCTATAGTGTGAAGCATCCGGTAACAGGTCCCCTTCGTGTATGCTAAGATAGCATACATGCCTTTGGATCCATATGTGTATTAACTAGTTTGCAATCCAGATAGACAGCATCTTCAAGCAATTGTGAAGTGTAATGCCTTTGAGAAATAACTATGCCTAATTTTGAGGGAGCATTTCAATACCCCAAAAATATTTCAAACATCCCAAATCCTTCAGCTTGAATTGCGAGTGTAAGAACGTTTTTAAAGAGCCAATAATCTAAGAATTAGGACCAGTGATGACAATTTCATCAACATATACCAATAGTGCCACAAAGTCATTCACAAATCCTTTGGTAAACATTGAATAATCGGCCTTGGATGGGATAAATCCAAAGTGAATTAGAACCTCTGAAAACTTTGAATTACACTGTCGTGATATTTGTTTGAGTCCATATATGGACTTGTGCAATTTATATACCAATTTCTCCTCTGCTTGGCAGTGTTCTGAGCTTTATAGCCAAGAGGAAGATCCATGTATGCCTCCTCAAACAAGTCTTAATTCAGGGAGGTGTTATTGACATCTAGTTGAACCAAATGCCAATTATGGTAAGCAGCAAGAGCTGGCAGTACTTTAACAGTTACTGTCTTTGCTATTGGAGAGAATGTATCAAAATAGTTGAAACTCTCTTGTTGTGTGTAGCATTTTGCAATAAAGCGTGCTTTGTGTTTTTCAATTGAACCATCCGAGTTATATTTTATCTTGTGTATCCATCGACAACCCACAAAATGTTTACGATTTGGTAAAGGAACCACAAACCATGCATGGTTAAGTTCCATAGCATCAAGTTCAAGCTGCATAGCTTCACGCTGCTGAGGATATTTTATAGCTTGATGATAAAATTATGGTTCAATTTGGGATGATAAATTCAATATAAATTGTCGATTACTGGGGGACAATGTGTCATAAGATACAAAGTGGCTAATGTTGTGGGGTGATTGATAAAAGAGGTTGGAATTTTGGGAAATTATGTTGCAGTGAAAATCTTTGAGATACTAATTCTCTGTGATTTTCTAACATTATTTGCTGGAGTGTGAATTGGTAAGATATCAGACTGGTCAATATCATTTTGAATGGGGATGTCTCTAATAGGTTGAAGGTCATGAGATGTGTCTTCTTGGGATGATGTATGAGCTTCAATAGGTGAAATGGAAATAGGGATATGTTCAATTGATTTAGCACTGGTAACATGAGGAATGAACAAAGATGGAACTGGCAGAACTAAGTCAGGAAAGGGATCTGTAAGTTGATAATCTCCAATAGCAGTATGGGAGGGAAATATCGTTTCATGAAATATGACATCTCGTGATAAGAAAATTTGCTTTGAAACTACATCATAGGGTTTATATCCTTTGACCCCTATGGATATCCCAAAAACATGCATACTCTAGCACGAGGTTGAAATTTGTTTCTGTGTGCAGACAATGTGGAAGCAAATACCAGACATCCAAACACCCCAAGTGCAGGATAATCTGCTGAGTTTAGAACATTGCATCAAGAATATACAAGGGCTGTAAACGATCACCCCTGCCAGTCATCCTCCTGGTTTTGGTTTCCTGAATGATGAAATGATCATGAAAGAAGCTGATGGTGAGTTGTGATCCCAAGTGTTAGAGCACTAACAGACAACAAATTGAAATTGAACTGTAGCACAAACAAAACATCATGTAGAATAATCTTTGGGCTCAACTTGACATCACCACATAGCCTTATTGGGATTTGTGTATGATTTTGCAATGTCACTGTAGAATTATCAATAATTCTCATTGACAAGAAGGCGGCAACAATAGAGCATACGTGTTTAGTTGCACCCGAATCTATTATCCAAATGTCTTTGGATGAAAACATAGGATCTACTGTTATGGAATAACATATGCCTGCAGCATATGAAATGAGGTTCCTGTCGTGCTGAGAAAGAAAGAAGTTGTGTGGGAAGGAAGTGCTCTGATACCATGTTAGATTTAGAATTGGAATGTAAACTGTGTATTCTTCATTCATTCAATCTAACTGAAAATGAAATACAAGAGAGCTATATATAAATAGCATATGGGAATATCCTACTGGCTACCAACTTTCTAACTAATTGACTAACAGAATAAACTAACTAACTATATGTACAAGTTTTATATCTACAGCTCTAATAATTGCTTTTGCTTTTGATTGAAGATTTTAAATATTTTCTTCCTGGCATTTACAGTGTCAGAAACGAAAACGTATGTTGTATATTTTTATATTTCTAACATTGAACGCATACATTTTTCTGTTAAATGCTGATGATTTTTATTTGTATTGCTATTCCAGTTTCAACTCACTCTTCAACTTCTGATGTTCTTATGCAGTTCTCTCCAGGAATCCAATCCGCACACTTGGTGAATCTGTGGTTAAACTTAAATCAATCACAAAAGTATTTTCTTAATTGACATAATGTCATCAGAGAAACTCTTGGATTAAATGACTTGAGGATTCTCACTGTTTCTTCATTGCAGCTTTCTCTTTCAAACTGCCAACTGCAGACCATTGGTTCATCACTCAAGTACTGTGCAGAGTTAAAAGAGCTTCGCCTTGCCCACAATGAGATCACGGTCTGTTTTAAACTTGATTCTCTCTCAAGGATTTTTTCCAAACTGTTGATTTTATGCAGTATTTTGGCAATTTGATTGTTGTTAAAGCCTTAGTTTCTTCCTGGTGTTGCTTAATGATAATGCTACTAACTTTTGCTCCTTCACTAATTAGACTGTTCCAGGCGAGTTAGTCCGTCTCGTAAAACTCCAGAATCTAGACTTGGGAAACAACTTTATCACAAAGCGGTCAGATCTAAAGGTTCGCATTTCTCAATCAATGATCTTTAATCATATTTGATAATATTTGATCAATATGTTCTTTACCATGTGTCACTGCTTTATAATCGAATGCAAGGTGCTCTCTTCATTAGTCAACCTAAAAAATTTGAATCTACAAGGAAACCCAGTTTCTGAAAAGGAAAATTTAGTGAAGAAGGTGAGTTTCTATTGCAAGACAATTTTTTTCTTCTGTCTGATGATGACATCAAAGTTTTGAAATAACAATCCTCATACGGATGCTTCACCAGGTGAAAAACCTAGTACCGAATGTGCAGATCTTTAATGGTAGACCAATTGAAAAGATAATGACAAAGGAAGAGATTGACAAGGGTGATGTTTCTTCAGCAAAAAAGATCTCGAAAAAAGATGACCTAGATAATACTGGATCTCTTGGCTTGGAAAAAAGGAAAAATCTATTTGATGAAAAAGCTTCCTATTGCCCCGAGGATGGTACAATCTCGGAGAAGAAAATAAATAAAAAGTTGAAGATATTGCTGCAGAATGATAACAATATCACAGATGTAGAAACTCCAACTGTGAAACCTGGTGAGAAAAAGAAATCAAAGCACAAAATGGAACACACAGATGAACCTGTGATGGGAAAAGCTTCAGATACTCAGGGTGATCATATCATGATAGACAAGAAACCTGATAAAAAATTAAGAAAAAAAGTGAAAGGGGATAACATTAATGTTATAGACAATGCAGAAGCTCCTTTTATGGATCTTTTTACTGGCAAGACTGATGCCGGCATAAACACTGATGAGAAGAAAGATCATAAAACTAAAGATATAGATGCCGTTAGCTGTTTGGTAACCTTTCCAACTAAGAAAAAGAAGAAGAACCGCAGTGTTGGTCCAGCTGCTCTTCAGTTGTCTCCAGTAGAAGAAATTGGATTAGGTGGACCGTCAACATGGGATGATTTGTGATGCTTGTGGAAGACCTCTAAATATGCCTCGAGAGGAATTCAAATCTGGGTGATGGTGGTGGAAGCATTTTGGCATGGGTTCAAGATCTTGTCTGGAAATGCTATTTTTTGTTGTCCTCAGCATCTCCAAGAGTTTTTCTAAACAAAAGATGTTATTACTTTAGAGAGTCAATGTTTGAAAATAAGTTTCAAAAAACTCTATATTCTTATTTTATAATGATTATATTTAATGAGTTGTTGATTTCAATACTCTACTTCTTAAATTATTCAGATTTATAGCTTGGATGTGGTACAACATTTATAATCTGTCGTCGTTACTTTTTTCCTTTCTTGTTATAGCTGAAAACATCGACTTCTTTTTTGTCTCGATTAAATGAAATTTTTCATCATTTACTCTTACGTCTTCCACGTCTTTATGAGTTATAAAAAATAGCACAAAATGCCTCTAGTTCATATGGGACTAGGGTCGAGTTATTTCTAGTAAATCTTCAACTCACCACAATCAAAAGGTTGATTGTGAACAAATTGGACAAGTAAAACGTCTAAATTTTGTGCAACTCAACTCTCGATTGGGGATGAATTTGTTTTTCACAAGATATTTCAACTCGGAGTGTGGTTGAGATTGAAATATCGAAATTATGAGTGCAATTTTGAAAATGGAACCCTAATCTTGTTAAGATATTAGAGCTCATTAAAAAAATAAAAAAAGCAACATGGTTCGAACAATCAAATAAAAATATTGAAATGTTTGATACATAAGATGAAAATGTAACAGATAAATCGTATGTGATTAGAGATTTTTATCCTGATCTGTTTATTAATGATACTGTAAATAACTCGTAATGCGAATTTGATGGTTATTTTTATTATAGTTGAAATAATTGCTTTATATAAAAGTGTCTTGCATAACTAACGAGTTGAAGTCAGAAAATCAATGAGGCAAAATAGTTCTGTCTACTCTAAAATACAATTTATTTATTTATATGTAAAATAAGATATAAAAGAACATAGCAAACATAATTCAACATGATTTTTGACGTATTTATAATGAACTTATTTTAAATAATTTGAGGGGAAAAAAATATAAATATAACTGTTTCAAATGGTTTTAGAAAACTCAAACTTAAACCAGGTGTATTTTTTCCTTATCCGGCGGGGGGGGGGGGGGGGCGGGGGGGGGGGGGGGGGGGGGGGGGGGGGGGGGGGGGGGGGGGGGGGGGGGGGGGGGGGGGGGGGGGGGGGGGGGGGGGGGGGGGGGCGGGGGGTGGGGGGGTGGG
>CAIGRL010223460.1:0-18047 GCA_903798325.1 Fraxinus xanthoxyloides
TATACAATTTATAATATTCTAACAACAAATACCACAATACATGAATGCACGTGAATGCTATTCTCCCACAATTAATGTGAGAGAGGATTACAAGTAACCTTATTAAATATGCGACGGATACATTGCATCCAATCTGTAGTTCTGACCACTTTGGGGTAAACAAAGTTAACAGCACTCCATGCATATGGCTCTATTCTCGCGGTAAGGATATTTATCAAAACCTTGACCTTGTGAACATAGCTGAGCACTGACCAACTATTCCTATTTTACGCCCAAGCCCACGTTAACAACGAGAGATACTCGAGTCCTATAAATAAGGGAAGTTATCCTCACTCAACAGGACAGCAACATCTTACAAGGTTAAAAGCTCATTTCTCACATTATTAGAACTGTGAAAATGATAATGATAAGATTGAGATCGTGAATAATAGGATAAATAAGATAAAGTGAGAATATATATCATGTCAAAAATCAACAGGGATCTTCGTGTCAACTGCATGAACACAAACTCACTTGATTACCTACAAAACAGGACCTGATTAGTGTGCTTGTCCAAACCCAGGGGGAGAAGGTTGAGAGTACTCTCATGATCAATTCTCCAATAGAAGGCACAATAAGAAAAAAATAGTTTGAAAGAGATTCTGTTCATCATTTAAGATTGTATTAGGATAATGCATACATTCTTACCCTCATTGCGGGGAGGCCTTAGAGAGTATTTATAGGCGTGACTAGGTAAATGAGATGTCCCATCTACTGTTTGGACTTGGGTAAAATCGTGCAGCATTTTGCTCCTGTTTGGTGGCCATTTTTGGAAAAACATTGTTTTGAATAGTGAATTAATGAAGAACGTGTGGTTAAAAAGTAGAAAAAAGTTTTAAATTTTATACGTGTAGAATATTTTATTGTGTATATGTGGTTAAAAATGAGTATATAGAAAAAAAGTGTTGAAAGAATGGGATACAAACATGGGCTTTATATTTAGTGTTCATATTATCAAAACCCTAAAATCTTCAACATATCTTGTTAGATTATGTTCCTGTGATACACGATTCTTCCGTTAGAGATCGGCTTAGTCAAGCTACAAACAGACCTGTATAATGTCGACTTCAGGACCATGTTGTCTCATGTATGGCATATTACTTGCTCGGCTTGATCTTTCTGATGAGTAGTGGCTTTTCTAGGCTTTTTCAGAGCTAACACATTTGTTTCCTTAGTTGTCCACTTGACTCTTCACCTTAAGTAGATCATGANATTAATGAAGAACGTGTGGTTAAAAAGTAGAAAAAAGTTTTAAATTTTATACGTGTAGAATATTTTATTGTGTATATGTGGTTAAAAATGAGTATATAGAAAAAAAGTGTTGAAAGAATGGGATACAAACATGGGCTTTATATTTAGTGTTCATATTATCAAAACCCTAAAATCTTCAACATATCTTGTTAGATTATGTTCCTGTGATACACGATTCTTCCGTTAGAGATCGGCTTAGTCAAGCTACAAACAGACCTGTATAATGTCGACTTCAGGACCATGTTGTCTCATGTATGGCATATTACTTGCTCGGCTTGATCTTTCTGATGAGTAGTGGCTTTTCTAGGCTTTTTCAGAGCTAACACATTTGTTTCCTTAGTTGTCCACTTGACTCTTCACCTTAAGTAGATCATGAGAGAGAGCTTTATTCGTTTTGCTGACTAGTCAATTGATTAGGCCATATATTCTTACGTGTTCCTACATGTATGCAACGTAGGATTAAGATGTGACATGCATCAATTAGAGGACAGAATTAGTGGAAATGATAGTGATTGGGAAGAATGCCTAGTTCAGACATGAGTTGCTTAGACCAAAAGAGACTCGTGTTCTTGAAAATAGTCCGATCTCCAAAGAACATATTAGAAGAGAGGGTAGATCAAACTAACATATTGTGGTTGCTAAATATCTAGTTTCATTGGATTTTCTAGTAGATACAGCAACAAAAAGAACAAAGTAGTGGAAAAGGTTTCACATTGCCGACTTCAAATCTATTAGAAGGCACGGTTTGTTGTTTTTGTATCCTCTCCCAACCAATGTGAGACATGGTATGTTCCTCCAATGTGAAAGTTGAGTTGTGTCCAATCCAGTATCCATGATGTCCAGGCTCATTTGAGCAGATAACTCCGCCAAGGTAGTGACAGCACCACCCGGGCAAGATTCCTCTTCTAGTCGATATAGTTGGACACTAGCCAACTAGCCCAAAATATTAAAACTCATATTGACAGGTCAAGATCAGCCAAATACTTATAAACTAGCCGTACTGTCTTCCCACAACCAAAGCACAAATGATAATACAGACCCTCTCAATTTCCAACAGGGTATTTGCAACTATAATTCAAAGCAATGACAAGAATTCGTGTGGAAAAAAGTACAACTTCCTGATTGTTTGTAGTACTACATAGTACCCTAAATTAAAAGAAAAATATCAGTAGAAACTCTTAATATCTTTCTACAAGGGGAATTAGATAGTTGACAATGAAAATATTTCAGTTCTATATAATTCAAACATCAAATTTATGTCTTATTTATTTATTTCAAATTTCAATCATTCCCAGCATAATTTCTCAATGTGACTTAACTAAAAATGTTGTGTCTTCGATCTCATTACATTGCTCAATTTCTATAAATTTAGCTCATCAACTTTGTGCGAAATCCATGGTGAAAATTCATGCCCAAATAAAGCTGTTAATATCCAAAAACCTACAAGAAAATATACCTCTTGTTGGGGAGGAGAAAGTGACCCCTTCAATGCTTTTGCGATTAAATCTCTAACTGCAGCTCCTTTGCTAGTATCAAGGCACATTCCATAGTCCCATAAGAGCTCATGGTTGATATCGGGGTTGAGCCACAATAGCTGTGCAAAACCAGGATTAATTTATTGAAACAAATAAATTCTGCAACCTAGACAGCGATTGTCAGTTGGTAAATGATTGCTAGTAGTTGCATTATCTTACTTCTCCATTCATTATTGGGAGCCTCGGTGGGATAGGCCTGATCCATTGAGGACTTAATCCCTCCAATGAAAGAGACGACAGCAATCCAGCTACAGTTTCATCTCTATCCCCGGATCCAATTTTAGGTTTAAGTCCAGGTTGCAGGTCAAACCTGAAATTTAACCCCCCATACGAACATAACGGATTGTAGATAAAGAAGAGAGAGCAGAAATAGAAAAGACCTCATAAAATAACTAGCAGGAGTCATACTCAGGTGAATCGCTATCACATCTGTGGGGCACATCAGGGTGGGGTATCACATTTTTAACACCGTTGTCCTTGAACAAACACTTAAATGGTTCTGGCTGAGTTGTACCACAATATTGCTGTTGCAACTGCTCTCGTTGCACAAAAGACTGGAAGTTCATGACAGGAAAACTTATCAAAATGAAGAATATATTGGCACGGAATGGAAGATTCAGCATGTGATAGCTTACATGTGATGAAAGGTCAAAAGTTTTCATGTAATCTGATGCTGACTGCTTAAGAAGCTGCATGAAACAAGCCATTATCAGTTGTAGTCATGACTGCTGAAAAACATTAGGTAAGGAAAAGAGAAAAATGAACACCATGGAAATTCGATGCTACCATTTTGCACTGCATTGTAGGCGAAAGTTGAACAAATGGGCGTCTTATATAATTTTTCAATTTTATCCTCAAAATAATGCCAACAGTGCTTGTTCATCGCATCACGTAATTCGTATTTTGCAGACATACATATCTATTTTAGGAAAGAAATAATTATTTACGGACAACATAAAATGGAAATATAGTAGGAGCAACCACTGTAAACAGGGAGTATCTATCTGTTATGGTTACAGGTAAAAATATAATACCAATATGAATATTTTATACAAATTAATGTCCCCAGGCCAAGGGAGTATCTATCTGTTATGATTAGAGGTAAAAATATAATAGCGATACGAATATTTTAAACAATTGTTGGACAAGAGAAACTAAAAAACACATCTCGTATAAGGACCATAATTAATGAATAAATGACATACAAGCAAAAATAAAACAGGAGGTATTCACCACCTAGTGAAATACATTAATTCTTAAAATCTAAACAAGATGTAAACCAATAAGAACCAAATACATAAATCAAGAAACAGTGGACAGACCTCTCCACTACTTTTAGAGCTGGACAAGCCTAACAATTGGAGAATAAATGCCCTTTCATATTTTTCAGCTTCCTCATCAGATGCTGCCTGCAATGGACATAAAATTAAAGGCAAAATTACATAGATGCTTAGAAAACGATCTCACTGACCAAATGACAATTTAAAATAAATTAAAGTATTTGAACATGAATTAGTTAGATAGATAAGCTTTTTCTAAATAAAAAATAAAAAATGCCAAGTTTTAAAAAGTGAGGCAAGTGAATTGATCAGAAAAATAAAGTCTCAACTTCACCCAACCTGAAAGTAAATTCTGCTACCAAATTGTTACAAATAACATATGCATGCGTTCTAAATTGAATAATATGTTTAACAAAAAGGTATAACTATAAGCATACAAGGTTACTAATATTATTTATTTTCCCATGTCATTACCCATGGTCTCGTCTAGCTATAAACAAAATATTTCCAGAGCTAGGAAACAGGCATGAGATGTTAGTTGAGTGGACAAAAGGACAAGGCTCGGGAGAACGAAAAGGGTTTCCCCATAAAAGTATTGGTCATACAAGAAGTTCATGAATACGTGATTGCTTGACTTTCTGTACAAGGTTCACACTACGATTATTTGTTTTTGATGAAGAAAGAAAATTAGTCACTAGTTATCCACCAAACGATCTCTCCTCTCTCTAACCTTTGGTTGTCGTTCCATGAGGAAAATCCTAATTTTGTTGTTCAACCACAACCCAAGCCACCAGATCCAGCAACGTCTGCAACGACCCGAGTCTCGTGTCCAAACCATTATATCATATGTACTATCTGCTTTCGAAATGTATCTATTCAACCCTTGACATTTTCCTTAAGAATGAATTAAGTTGAATTTCGATACTAAATGGGTAAGAGAAGGCCAAGATCGGCTTAGACTCTCCCAGAGAGGACGGTACGTATGGTCAACGCTCAATTGATACCAGGATTCAACCTAAATCATTTTTAAGGAAAATGTTAAAGGGTAGAATCATGGAAAAGTAAGGGTCCGTTTGATTGCAAATGTGAAAAATGGGTGAAAAGAAAATGTTTTACAGGAAATTGAATTGCCTAAAATTTATTTTACTGGGAATTGTAATTAATTGTGTTTGATTGGTATTATTTTCCACTTGAAAATGTTGAAAGTTTGGTGTCCGTTTGGTTTCATTTTTTATGGAAATTGTCCATTAAAGGGATTTTTTTTTTACCATTGGGTAATTTGTTCCAATTGCCCAAAAAAATGAAAAAAAATTATCATACCGAATGCCATTCGTTTGGCTTTGTTTTATATGGAAATTGTCAATAAAAGTGAATTTTTTTTTTACCATTATTTTAGACTTTTCTTCAATTACCAAAAAAATAAAAATAAAAAATAAAATAAAAAGCTAGAAAATCTTTTACCACAAAAAGGCAATAAAATCAATTCCACAATTCCAAGGAAAAAGGGTGCGTGAAGCTCATCCATGAAAATTTTTTCGCCATCAAATAGCAAAAGCAAAAAAGTGGGGAAATGGAAAATCAAAGCCATCAAACAGGCCTTAATAGAAATCTGTGAGGGCTTGAGAGGGCAGATGCCCTCCCAAATCTGACATTACGTATGATATAAAGGTTTGGGCATAGAAGCCCAATCGTTGTAAAAAAATGTGCATTTTTTGTAATGACCCGAGCTTCGTGCCGGCCATTCTCTTACGTATCATCCGCTTTGGAAGGCATCTACTCTTTTATTCCTTATGACTTTTTGTCGCATTCCTCAGGATTCGAATTCATTACCTCTTTTAGAGAGACTTAAGTTGAATTTTGGGACCAACTGGGCAGCTATTTTCGTACCCGACCGTTCTTTTACATATTGTCCACCTAGAAAGCATCTACCCTCTTACCACTCAAAACTTTCTGTCGCATTTCCCAGGATTGAAACACATGACATTCCCTTAAAAGAGACTTAAGTTGAATTTTGGGATTCAATTGGTACCAAAATGCAGCTTAAGTCTCTTTTAAAGGAAATATTATGGGTTCGAATCTTAGGAATACGATAGAATTCCGTGAAGGATAAGATGGGTTTAAACTCTTCAAGAGCGGACAATACACAAGTTAACTTGTTCAATTGATACCAGGATTCAACTTACGCCCTTGTTTAAGCCACATTATTTTTTCATTATCATTCTTCTACTCAATTTCAACCACATATTCTTCAATAAAATAATATTTTTCATCACATCAATACATTTTCCTTTTTTTCGACCACAAATTCCCCATCACATTAAACAAAAAATGCATTCTTGTGAAATAATGTGGCTCAAACAAGGGCTAAGTTTCTCTTAAGGGAAATCTCATGGGTTCAAATTAGTGAGAGGTAAGATAGGCTTAGGCTCTTCTAGAGCAAACAGTACGTAAGTTAACAGCTCTGGCACAAAAGCCGAGTTGTTACAACTTCCACCTATTCTCATGGAGCCGTCACCATGGAATCACACTCTAATCCATTAGCTGCCACCAGTAAGTATACAGCTTGGTCAAAATCATTCGCCCAAGTGCTTATGGAAGGTCAAAGACTTGACAAAATTCAATTGTACCAAGGGGAATGTGGTAAAATCCATAAACTAATCTCTTCATCCTTGTTTCATGGGTCTGATTGTCATAGAAGGTAATATATATTTGTAAATAAGACTGTATACTATGTTCCTACATAATAATATTGACATATTATAATAAAAAATGAAGAAATGCAAATTATAATCTAATATAGCACCTCCAGTAGTATGTGAATTTATGCAATGCACTTACATCCACAAGCTTAGAAATGAAAGGGTTTGAAGAAGGCAATTGGGACGCATAAGCCTGATGAATAATTGAAAAGGCAATCAACCGCTCAATTGGCTTGAGGATTTTTTCCTGCAATAACATAATGTAGAACTTAATGCAAATCATTGCAGCTTGTACTGTTTCAGACTGGTAATTGAAAACAATCGCATATTGACAAACTTTTAGTAATGATGAGCTAAAAAAGTAGGAAGCAGAACTAACATGTGCGTGCCAAAATTCTATACATGTCAAAAAACTATTTAAATGGTATTTTGTTCAAACAATTGAAAAAAATATTCTTTCATTTTTCGCAGAACATACTAATAATAAATGAAGAATTTTTTTAAAATAGTCCACTTCTAAAGGCCAAGTAAAAAATAGTTCTTCCTTATAACACGTCCAACACAACATTTGTCAAATTTGTCGAGCTAACAATCGCTCAACTCAACCTTTTTGTTGACTTGTTTAGCTTATACTTGAGAACCTTGACATTTGGTAGAGTTGGGCGAGTTAAGTACTAAACCAACTCAACCATTTTGTAGAGCTGATCTGGCTACAAATATGATTATAGTTAAGGTCCGTTGAGTTACCAAGCTTTAGCCAGAAATAAGGTAGCATTATTACAAGACAAGAAAATTGCAGTCATTTACAAATACCTTTTTAAGCTCTTCTGATACTATCTTCCGGTTGACCCTCTATCAAAATCGTAATCAGGGGGTCAAGAATTGATTGACATTACAATGATTAAGAATTTCAGTCTCAAAAAGTTTACCAGAGTTGAAGAAAATGTTATACAATATATGGAATCATTCAGAAGAGTTCTAAACACTTGGGGCCATTTTTCCTTCTCTCTCTGTAGTCTTAAAAGCCACTTTGAAGTTATCATAAAAGTATCTAAGGTGTGCATCCATATCCTAAATATGGACGCGAACCACAAAGCTACATTCACCCA
The DNA here is from genome assembly GCA_903798325.1 of Fraxinus xanthoxyloides. Taxonomy (NCBI): domain Eukaryota; kingdom Viridiplantae; phylum Streptophyta; class Magnoliopsida; order Lamiales; family Oleaceae; genus Fraxinus; species Fraxinus xanthoxyloides. The sequence goes on from CAIGRL010223460.1 coordinate 7,914, forward strand.
TATATTCACAAGCTCGCTTGCAATGAGTTAGTTTCAATTTGAGATAATAAAGTTTAAGCAAAATGATGAAACCCAAAGAAATACACAAGGTCACGAAATCAAAACCCATAAAGTCTAATTGGTTTCCTCGAAATAATAGAACAGCATTCAGCACAAAGTGATCAAGTACAAAAAATCGAATAGTTATACCAATACTTCAATATGAATTCCTTGTTCGAATCATATAAAAACCACAGAATTGAAGCGAAACGAAAAATAGAAATAACAAGAAAAACCCTAACGTAGAGAAGAAGTGCCTTAGGGTCTAAGAGTAACTCGAGAGCGGAGCAAGCGTAGAAGCGGAGAGAGGGAGGGAATATGGTGTTGAAATCCGACACGATCTCTTCAATAGTCCTTTCTTCTGCGCCATGGAGCAGCCTCAAAAGCTTCCCAGAGTTCTCGAACCCAAGCATCGCCTCGTCTCTTACTCTCAGTTTTGTTTTATTTTCCTTTTTGTTGTTTGTTTTATTTTACTTTTTGTTGGGTGAATGTTTGGGCACACCCGTCTAATAAAAGTCAACAATAACAGCTAATTTTTCAATTTTAATTTAATTTTAATCTCTATCAAACACTCTCTACATAATAATTATAAAATAGGGGCCAAGTTTACCCAAATATCATAATGAAATGACTTATCAATAGTTACTAGTGGATTTAAATGTTTCATTACTTACTAAACTTGTATCTTCGTCACATTTTATATATTAAACTTTAAAATATTCTCTAGTAGTCGTTGAATTTAAACACATTGCACTACATCACTCACTCATCACACTTCATCAATGTTTTAAAATCTGACCAGATATTAACCCAAATAAGGAAGAGGATAGAGGGTCGAAATTAAATCGGGATCAACCCAAAATTAAAATTAAAATAAATAAAATCTTATATAGATATATACTAGTTAAAAAATAATAAATTATTGTGTAAATATATATCTTTTAGAAATTAATATTAAGTTTAAGAGTTTTTAAATTTTTAATATACATTAATTGTTTTTTAATAAGTATTTCATTAAATAGGAACTAAATTGGCGAAGAATTGTTTTTTTAACATACGTTAATTGTTTTATAATAATATACTCACTCACCATGTTCCATTAGTTACTGAACTTATACCTTCGTCCCCCTTTAATCACCAAATTTTAAAAATGCTTCCAATTGGTCACTGAACTTTATTCATTAAATATTTGAATCCAATTGTTTAAAACTTGAAAATTTTAAAGTATAAAATACCATATATGAAGACGGCACCATTCTTTCCTCTTGAATTTCCTTGTAACAACTTCAAAAACTATATTTTGTTAGTTTTGATGAATATTATTGACCATAAATCGAAAATTTCACTACCTAGTTGAGATATAATTTTTTTTTCATGATTTGGGTCTTCGATCTCAATCCAAATAAAAAAATCTACTTTATTTTCTCAACGTAATGAAAGAATGTAATTTGAATTGCTTGTGTTTGAATCTAATTTTGAGGATAATAGAAATTTTGGAATAGTGGGTAATGTGAGAATATGCAGTGGAAAAGTGAGGAAAAGTTTTTTATTTGTGTATAATATTATTTATTTGGAGAATGTGTGGTTGAAATGAGGAATGAGAATGAAAAATTAACTGGTGTCAAACGGGGGCTAAGATTTATTTCAATTTGAATCTAGCATTATTCCATCCTCTTAAACATAGTTTTGACGACTAGATAATTACATCTTCTTGACCAATATAAATATTCTTATCTTAGATTAAGACTATCATCATCTATTCGATATTTATTTTATTTTATTTTTTTGATCTAGATTGAATCTCATAGTTACTCCTAAACATTATGAAGTTCAATAACTATTCAAAAGCATTTTAAAGTAAGTAAATCATGACGGAGGTATAAATTTAGTGACCAATAAGTAATGGAGTGTAATATGTTAAATTTCAATTACTACTCAAAAGGATTTTAAAGTTTAATAACTTATGAAACATTATGAGTAAGCGATGAAGTGCAACGTATTAGAGTTTGGTGGCCATTCGAAGGCATTTTAAAATTCAATGGGTAAAATGTGAGAAAAATAAAAGCTCCATACTAATGAAACATTTAACTTGTTACAAGTGTAAGGTGCAATTTCAACGTCTTCTATAATAATTTTTTGTCCTGTTTATATATTTATTTAATATTAATATTAATTTTTATTTCATATACAGTTTAAATTTTAAAACATAAAATATAATAAAATAAATAAGAATCAAGACAATGATCAATTTTTTTATAGGTCACAATATTTTCATAGTATTTTGCCGCACCTAGTCCCAACCTACGTTGATGTTTTAAAAAGTAACAAGCCCGTTAAATACATATAATTTTATTTAAAATTCTTTAGAGTTCAATAAAAATATAAATAATAATGGTTTATATACATTAAGGAACTTATTGTTTGACAAATTTCCAATTTTTCAATTCAGCTCTTTCCCAAAATGCATCTAAACTCATTTGTTCTTTTTTTTTTCTTTCTTTTTTTCCCTCTCAATCTCAACAGCATTCCTAACTTTTTTGCAATACATACATACATCACATTCAATTTTTTATTTTATTTTATGCAAAAAAATTATTTAAAGTTAAGTTTACTTGACCTCTTCGAGAGAAATAATTTGTAAAACATAGTTATCGTTGGATAATGATCATCATCAATAGGCATATTCAATACCTTTGAATAATTTCTTCATCAATAAACGATTTCATTACAATATCAATTTCATCAAGATTATTCAAAAGGCTATGGATAACCATTCCATTTCTATAACATGCATTACAAATGTTCTCAAATAATCTATGCATACCATTTGCAAACTTGTAGGTGTGACAATGGGCTGAGTCAAGTCGGTTCGGACCTATTAAGCATGGGTGTAGCCAAGTTGAGCTCTAGCCACTCACGAGCTTTTATTTTATATTCTTCGTATATATATATATATATATATATATATATATATAATGACAATTACAAATTATGATGCCAAATCATGGAAATATTTGGTCATTGAGTTGTTTATCATCATCATCATCATCAACATCTCGTATACTACGTCGTGATGGCCCTTGAAACACATTAAAATCTTTAATATATCTTCCAACCTTAAAGGATGGTTCGACGTAACCTCATCATTGCCACATGCTTTAAAAGCAACCTATGATGGATGCTATAGTAGACACTGAAAATGTTAGCAGATCACATATCATCGTAAATAACAGTTAGATATTGAAATTTTTAAGATCTGCCATTTCAATAGATCAATATTTGTATTCCTTGTAGCCAAAATACCTATACTACTCTACATAATTCAATATCTAGAACACCAGTATGTGTAGTACTAAAATGGGAAGATATATGACTTAAAAAGTTTCTTTTGTAAGACTATTTAGCCCTCGATATTAGGGCTCGCTAAGTGTTCCTACTACTTTTTCCAAGTCTGGTGGTGCTAGATGTCATGTTACACCTTTGCCTACCGATGTGTGTTTTCTGTACTTATCTTGACTCTTATATTTCTGCATTATTGATTAAATGGGTTTGTATATATAGTGTTTTTAGGTAAAAATATCCTTATTTGGAGATAAATCGATAAAAAGGGAGATCAATTGAAGGTTAATTGAGCAATGAGGGTAGAATTGACAAGCAATCGCGAAGCTAGGCTTGATTAGAGCTTCGAAAGTTCCAATTGAATCAATTCACAAATTATGGGGACCAAATTTCAACATGACCACCCTCGAAACTTTTGAGGCCCAAAATTAAAGGATATAAAAGTTGAAGGACCAAAATGAATGTGTTTGGAAGATGAAGGATCAATTGAAGCAATTGAAAAGTGGACAAAGATTGATGAATTAAAGATAGAGTGACAAAAAGTGTACAAAAATCTAGAGTTGAGGGACTAAACCTATACAAAAACTTGTAATTGGAGACTAAATCGCATATAAGCTGAAAATTACAGTGGTAGGGCGGCCTCTGTTTTCTTGGGGCTAAGTGGCATGTTTGCATCCCTTTGGCTGTCCCAATGCCTACTGAAGGTGATCCTATGTTCGATCTACTGTAACAATTTGGTTTTTTATTTTTTAAGGGCACTTTGGGTATTCTTCAAGACACGAATTATAAGGTAATAAAAGAAGTGTGAATAGTGATGACAAACGGGTCGAGCGACTCGTCAGCTAGGCTGCTTGGCTTGTGAAAACACGAGTCACGAGCCGCTCAGGCGAGCCCGAGCTGAGCAGCTCGCGAGCTCATGAAAAATTAAAAAAAATACGTGAAAAATATAAAAAAATAAATTCAAAAAGCTCACGGGCTCGTGGATCGGCTCGTGAGCTCACGAGCTCGTGGGCCGAGTCGAGCTCGCCCGCGAGCAAACGAGCCACGAGCAGGCTCGTGAGCTCGTGGGTTTAAGGGGTCGAGCCAAGCTGGCTCGGCCCATTGCCAACTCTAAGTGTGAAATTAGATCAAGTAAACACAACATTAAATAGCACAACATAGAAACTCTTTTGGGGAAGAAAACACCAAGACAAAACATGGAGTTTGGTTTTGAAGGAGGATTTATTTTTCTTCAATTCAAGAAGCAATTCAAAAACCGATCTTGTGTTTTAATTTTAGCTTATATTCTTCTTCAATTATGTTATGTAACAAAATTATTTGTTTGAGTGAATAATAAACCTCAATTCTAATTCTTAAGTTTTAATTTACTTTTGTGTATTTTTTGTGCTTCAACTCATAGAGTAATTAGATACTCATTGAATTGTGAACGATAACAAACCAAGATAGAGATATACTTTTGCATTTTTTGTGGTCTTTAATTGAATTCTTTGGTATTTCATGCACTTAATTTAGAAAATTTTGATTTACATATAGATATAGTGAGTTGTCTTATTAAGTAGGATTAATTTCAATCAAAAAGGTTCTCAATTAATTTAAAGGAATTTGGTGGAATCAATTCTTGTTAAAATTTGATTAGAATTGAGGAAATAATTATGGTGAAATTCGTGAACACTACCACTTTTATATTGAAATGAAAATCCAAAATTTTTGTAAATATATGTGTTGCTTTCTTAATATATAGATTTTTAGGAACATCGCCACATTGAATTGATTTTGCTTTTATTCAAGTAGATAGAGGTTAGGCAAATTTTGACTGATAGTTAAATAGAATATTTTTCGTGGAATGATACATTAAGCATCTGTATATTACTTATTTATTATTTATTAATATCGTGCACTAATGATTTTTACCGAACAAGTATTTGTGTTATTATAGATAACTATTTTTATTTGATTTCCAACTTTTGTTCGATATTTATTTATTTGTTTCTTTATCTTTATACAAAAAAGGTGTTTGGTGTATGCCTGTTCACACTCAAAAATCTTGAACCATTCAATACAGAGATTAAACGTACTTACAGGCGAAGAACCAAAGAACATGATAATAGGCAACAAAATTTGCAACAAATCACTATGGCTGAGGAAGAAGTTAGATTGATCGTTTTTTATACACAACCTAATTAGATATTCGATTGGTTCAACTGTGATAAGTGTATTTTTATGCACTTATTTAGACATTGAAATATGAGTATATGTTGATTATATTAACGAATAACGACTTCATTTGATTTGAATTGTGCTTAGTAGGTAACAATAAATGAGAAATGCGGAATTAGTGAAAAAAAAACAAAGAAAAATGACTAAATTTCAAGAAAGATAAAGTTTAGGGACTAAAGTATGAATAATCAAAAGTTGGCTTGGACCAACGAACGAACACTCGAGAGTGCTAAAACTTCATTGAATGCAAATGGAAGTCATCAGGAGAGAGAATGATCGTAAAGGACCAAAAAGTGGATGGGAAGGAAACTTCAAGGACCAATTTTTACAAATTAGTCCCAAAGCCACATCCACATGCACACCCCAGCTTACAGGCTAGGCGACGACCTGACCCTCAACCTAGCATGTCAGAAGCAAAAATTGCCCATAAAAGCACAATCCTAGTGTTAAAAGGGGAAAAAATGTTTCATTTTTCTTATTTCGATAAGATTTGGATGCAATCTTTTGCACTTTTTAAGACTTAGAGGCCATTCAGAACCGAAGCTACTTAGTTTTTATCATAGTTTGACATTGCAAGACGGGATTTGACAAGAAAATTAGAAGTTCAAAAGCACGGGTCAAAGTTTAAAGTGAAGTTTTTTTGAGTTTTCAAGCTCTTTCCCTCAGGTGATGTTGTTTCTATGTATATATATATTGTGTAATTTTGGTATGACAATGTTAGGCTAAACACTTTTTATATATTGGATGGATGATGAAACCGTTTGATTTACATTTCTAATTCAAGACTTATCATATTTTAGTTATTTCTTGTGTTTGTGATTATTTATGCATGAATAATATATCAATTAATTGCTTATTTGTAGTGTTGAAAAACTCACGATAAGTATAATACTGCTTATTTGATATGTAGACATTAGATTTTATGAATAATATTTGTGGTTGTGTGCAATTGTGTGTGATAATCATTTGATTGAATCTTTCTTTAGATATGAATTCGGACTAAGAATATGATCGGATCGTGCTAAGATATGTTTAATATATGTGGAAAAAGAATATTGGATATTAGTGGATTATCGATTGTTACGAACACTTGAATAATACTTACATAAGTTGAGAAATGGAAATAGAGATCAATGGGTGGATTCAAAAATCCAATATATTCGTCTCATTATTCATTAAAATCCAATCTTTTACAGTGTTCTTAACTTAATTTAGGATAATTACAAAACAACTCCTCTTTTGTGTTACATTAGTCGAGTTTGATTAGAACGAGTACACTATAATTAAACGTTATTACTCGTGGGACGATACACACACTCACTGCATATTAATTGTCAACGATCCCATACACTTGCAGAATTTTCTTAAACAATTTTTTGGCATAATTGATTTAATTCTAGTTTATTAGTTTATATTAGATTCAATAGTTTTCTTTGTTCTTAGGCTATAATCACACAATCTAATTCTTTCAAGCTTTGTTCTTTTCATGCAGTCATCAGTTTACACAAGATTCTGATGAGATCGAACTAACTCCATTAGATCTCGAGATCAAAAGAACTTTTAGACAACATAGAAGAGAACAAAGAAAAGTAAAAGAAATGGCCAAAAATCAGAATCAGTGCCAAAATAAGATTCAAGATCTACTTCAGCTGCAGTAGCCGATTCAATAGACGGCTTCATCAATGAATGCCCTATATTAGTTGGAGATCATGTAAATCCAGTGCATGCACCAATACAACCTGCAATTATTTACCCTTCATTTGGACATGCTAACTTTCATGTTCAACTAAATGTCATCAACCTCTTTCAGAATTACTAAGGCATCAGGTTCTTTGAGAAAGCTACAAAAAATCCACATGAACACATACATGCCTTTCTGATGTTATGCGAAGTTATCGATCGTGAAAGGTTGTCGGCAAATGCATTTCGAATGTGGTTATGCCTTTATATCTTGAACGATGTCGTAAGGGAATAGATCCGCTCTTTACCTACCATGAGCATCTTGTTTTGGAAAGATATGGTGCAAAATTCACTATGAAGTTTTTTCGCTATCTCGAGTTCATCATATCCGGAATGAATTCTACACATTTAATCAAAAAAATCTCGAGAGCTATCCGAAAGCTTGGACAACATTCAAGGATTTGTTTAGGAAGTTTCCAAATCTTGACATTCCTAAACAAGCTCAAGTATACATCTTCTTGTTGACATATGATTAATCTAAAACCTCGAAGTTTTGATTATAACAAACAAGTTGATCTTATTCACTAACAAGTTGAATTCTAGTGACTACAGTTTTTCAACTCACAAAAGAATATTGATCAATGGCGGTCAAAAGAGCAAGAACTATCAACACAAATCGAACTCTTGAAGAAAGTCAAAGATTGAAGTCACATTCAAGAAATCAAGAGCTAGACTTTGGAGCAAGATCAAATACTTATTTTCTTAGCAAAAATGTAAATGTACTAATACCTCGATATATGGTATGAATGGCTATAGGTCAAAAATATTCCATACATTAAAAAGTGTTTCAAAAATGACATTTTTGATCAAGTGAAAAACGACTTTTAAAAACTAACTTTTAAACATTTTAAAATAATCTTTCATCTTAAAAAGTTAGTGAAAAATGCTTACGAAAAGACCATACTTTTCAAAAATTAAAAATCAAAACAAAAATTCAAAAACGTCGGATTGCCTCCACTCCGAGGGGCTCGACCTAATGTGCTTCTAACGGTATGATTTTTGACCGTTCTGACTTTTGATTTTTTCCATACAAACGGTCATTTTGGTCATCCGAAAATTGGCGCTCGACCAAACCAGCCATTCGGCTTGATAAAAACTTTGGCGTTTGTCATCTCTATAAATACCAACTCACTTATCATTAATTATAACCACTTAAGGAGCATTCAACCGAGTTTCTTGTGAGCTAAATTTGCATTGATTTCTCACCTCATTTATTATCATCAATCATTCTATATTTGAAAAACTTTTGATTTATCTCAACTTTGAAAATCATCTAATTCATCAAAGTTTTTCAAATCAAACTTTTGAGCTTCATTCATTACCATTTATCAAAGTCGTACCCTACTTCTCTTCTTGTACTCAAATTTGGAATCATCATATATTAAAAAGAGAAGATTTCACTTGTAAACTTATTTTAAATTATGGGTCGTGTTGAAGTCCTAAAAAGCTCAACGTTGTAAAAGGATCGGTGTTTATTGGCCGTAAGTCACCGAAAGCATTGGAAAGAGTTGTATTGCACCATAAATCGATCAATATAGTGAAAAAGGCATTGCTCATGTCGGAGAGCTTGGTAACGGGGAAGGTAAATCATTGCATTGGATCGAATCTCCATAATTATATTGTTTGCACTCTATATCCCTTTTACTTAACGCTTTTACTTTGTACAAATTACGTTGTTCCACTTACTTATTTATTTGTATTTAGTTGTCTTCTATTATTTGCTCACTTAGTTTATTAAAACTTGAGTTATTAACGAATTTTTTTTTATAACTATTGGTTAGTCAATCTTTTCACTTCTATTATATATTACTTTTAGAATATCGAAATATGGCAGATGCCTCAATGGGTGGTTTAGTAAAGGCTCATGATCTGTATGAGAAAAAGATCTATATGGAAAAGTTGTAAATGTTTTGTAGTGTTGTTTAAGTTTGAAAAAGCTTTTCACTTGTTTTTCAAATTGGCATGCATCACAAATTCCGTCTTTCTCAAATTTCAAATTAGGCAAACCTTTAACTAAAAGTAATTTTTAAAATTTTTTTGAAAGTAATTCTATGCTAACATGACATAATCTTCTATGACATAATCAAGTATCGCTTTTAAAACTTGACAAACATTTTATTTCACTTTCAAATTCCATGTTTATGACATAAACATCCTTAATTGACTTCTTACAAACATTACTTTAGATATAGCATCTTCAATGAGATACTTAGAAGAATCGAATTTGATACGATATCATTTATCACATAGTTGACTAATATTAAGCAAGCCATGCTTTAGGTTATGCACGAATAGAACATTTTCAATAGAAGGAGATGAATGATTACCAATGTTTCCAATGCCGATGATTTTTCCTTTGACATTATCTCTAAAAGTGACATTACCTTCATCCTTCTTTTTGAAGTTTGACAGTAACGTCTTATCATCGATCATATACTTTGAGCGTCCACTATACAAGAACCAATTGCTCTTAATTTTCTTTGGCACCTACAAGAAATAATTTAATTTTTGATCTTTGGTACTTATATAATTTTAGGTCTTGATAATTAGTTTTAGTAGACTCTTGAATTCACTAATGTATTACTTTCAAAATTTAACGTCTTTTACTTGTCATTCTTGTTATAAAAATTACATGTCACTTTTGGAAGAGAGGAATATGATGCTTGTTCATGCAAAACCCGAAAACGTACTGGATCGTTGACAAGTAATAGAATTGATGAGTTAAAAGTTATTGTCCCACAGGGAATAATGGTCAATTTTAGTGTATTCAATATTTCTAAATTCACAAAAGTAGTAAAA